>DWHP01009951.1:0-10032 GCA_018247895.1 Parnassius honrathi | reverse complement strand
TTCTTATACACAGGTATGAATATTTCCGACATTCCTCTTGATATTAAAAAGCTGCCAACCTCCCAACAAGTTTGTTTTTAAAAATCAACTCCGTAAGCATGTGAAAAAAGCATATTTGAACTAATCCAGCTCTTATTTTCATATATATTTCGTATTTGCTTTGACATAAATAATATTTTTACATAATATGTGCATATATTTGTATAAAATGTATATATTGCATGTATTTAAGTTTAATATATTTATCTTGATTATAGCTGCACTGCCTGTTATATGTCTATCTTTGTTTAGCCTAATGGTTGTACTGCTTTATGCATGAAAGTATAAAGAAATAAATATTTACCGTATACGTAGGGAAAACAATATGCACATTAAGCTTTACATAATATACAACATTTTGTTTGCAATTGTTGAAACAACGTTATACATAAAACAGTTAAACTTATAACATATACATGGTGATTGGTGACCATGAACGATTTATAACCACAAAGATAAAAAATATCATGCACAGAATAAATAGAAGCATGGGTAATAATTACAGAGCCTCTATGAAGCCTCTATATAAGCCATTGGGAATGGCAACCTTATTTAGGTCTGTAAAATTAAGTTAAAATCTACAAATAAACCTTCGAATATATAAAATAAAGCAAAACATTCTTTAGTTCACGTGCTCATATAAGGTTAAGTCAATTTTTTCAATGTGTACCAGCCTCAGTTAAAATCTTCAAACACCTATAGAATAGATAGGATAGAATGTAATAGAAATAGAAACTATTTTATTTTATTACACATTGAATGTTCTTAAGGGCTTATTTATAATCCAGTATAATTGATCATGTTTTAATGTTTTAACTGCAAACACTAATTACTACTACAAAAATTACTTTTCTTAAATCATCCACATTTGAAACAAAAAGGTACAAGATCTTTAATGAAATACACCCCTCCTACAAATATGTTTTCTCGGCTTCGACTTAACCATAACGAGCAAACTAAGCGACTAAATTTTATACAAGTCATAGTTGTTGAAGCTCATAAAAAATTTGGTAATATGCTGCCATTGTACCCTTTAAATGAATTTACTGTGTGAATGCTTTAATTTGGTATTTTAAATCACACTATCACTATCACTTTTACAACAGCTCACCACAAGTCCACTGCTGAACGTAGACCCCTCACAGATTTCTCACTAAATACAGTCTTGAGTCACCTGCATCCATAGACTACCTGCGTTTTTCATCTGGTCGTCACTACCAATGGAAATCGACCAACACATCGCTGTCCAGTAGGAGGCTGCCATTCGATTTATTACAACGAATAAGTGGTGATTATGAAGATGTACTGACTAACTTCTGTAAAATTAGTATTATAAATTAATACCAGCATTACAACTTTCTTTATAACGAGCATTAGCTAATATATCATTACTAATTACTTGTATAAGGACAATTAGTCTTTTTCTGAACAAGTTTGCATCACTTCTTTAAGTTAAAATGAATTTCATTTATTATTTATTCGTCTTAAATTACATTTATAGTTATAAAACACATGAATAATTAGCAAATTATTTTAATTAAAAAATTTAATCAAATATTTTATTATAGGGACTTTAATCGAAACTGCAGTCGGGAGATCGAACCCGAGGGGGTTTGGACACTAAAAACTAATCTTTATTATAAGGCTTACACTTAGCGCTCTTTCTTGTTTTACAAGTTCACATCGTACATAAATATATACCTAAGAGATGCAAACCAGACTAGCTAACGTCTTAGCATTATTTTTCATTTAGTCAGCACTTGGCTTGGCACATCAAGTCTTTCATAGCTATATCGTACTTTTTATAAAAATTTAAATATTATTGAGTGTTCATTATGAAAATATTTTTCGTTATAACGATCTCAGTAATATCTAATTCATGTACTGCATCCTTTTGTCATTGGAACAGTGGTTGTCCCTACAAATATTTCGCTTCTAAATCTTCTTACGACTCGATCAGAGGCGACATAAGGGACTCAATATTAAAATTAAAAGGTGAGTTGCGTCGACTTCACTGAATTACATTTGTTCAATTCAAATACCCATTATTTCTTGTTACAGGATGCAAGCCTATTAGTATATGGGGCTTATTTAGGCATGGAAAAAGATATCCTTCAATGAATTTCGGGAGGGAAATGGAGGATGCGCTGGCTATAAGAGATTATATTATTTCAAGTTATGAAAAAGGACGTAGTTCTCTTTGCGCACAAGACATAGAGAACTTGAGGAATTGGTCTAGAGATAAAAAAATATTTAGTGATTATAACCATCTTACTCCGGAAGGTTATGAAGAATTGTTGGGGATTGGAAAACGGTTAAAAGAAGCTCTCCCGGCATTGTTGGAAAATTTAGAAAAGGATAGTTATACTTTTCGTCCAGCTTTTGGAATCAGGCTAGAAAATAGTGCAAAAGCGTTTGTAAAAGGGCTTAAAAGCAGAAACGTAAATATTGAAAACGCTCTATCTGAATCCGATGTTATGGCTGTAAGTATTTCAAAATTTTAGCGCCATTTTTTTCTCAAAGTAATAAAGTAGACTTAATGAAAGTCAATTGTTCTGCTTTTTTTTTCTATAGCTTGGGTAGGCGGTAGCCTATAACTTTTACAAAAATATTGGTTCCAGCTATGTTTTGAACCACTCGGTAATTCGGTTATTCTGATTAATGAGTTTACACGTTCGAAATAAACAAAAACATATTATAAATATTTCAGCCCTATCTGACATGCGGAAAGTACCATATGGATGTGCTAAGAAACCCGAATGTGTTTGCTGAAGCCGAAAAGTACAAAGCTACCCCGGACTATCTGGCTGTAAGTTTATAGTCAAAACACTACGCAAAGTATGTTTTGATTTAGATTGAATTATGTTTTTGTATATTTTATGATACAAATGATGATCTAAAAGTTAAGGATTTGTCACATGACTTTTTCCGTTTTATTATTAAGTATAATATTTGTTGGTCACTCTGGTTCTACTGCGGATATCCTCATTTCTAAGTTTATCACGCAGAGAAACTACGAGCATAGCCCTCTCCATAGCCCGCAGAGCGAATTTGAGCGTCCTCATACGGCCAGCAGTGAAGGACCACGTCTCGGTTCCGTAGGTCACCACTGGTAATACGCACTGGTTGTATAATCTAGGTTTTGAGGTATGCCTGATGGGAAGATGTGTCGTAATCTTCCGAAATGAGGATATCTGCAGTAGAACCAGATTGACTGACATAGCGCAACGGATTAGTATTCCGAATTGGCAATGACCGGCAATATAGCTCGAAGAACCGACGACCGATGGGGAAGAAACGTTCGAAGAAACGAGTGGCAACCTCGTACCGGTAGACGAAGTCTAGGCCGTCCCCTCACAAGATGGTGTAACGACCTGGTAAGACACGCAGGAAGTCGATGGATGCAGGTAGCTTAGGACCGTGAGTTGTGGCATTCGTGGAGGCCTATGTTCAGTAGTGGACTTGCGAAGAGCTGTAATGATGATGATGATGATTATAGTACACTTTATCGAATATAACAAGATTTCCATAACAAAGAACAGAAGAAATAAAAAAAAATTCTACAAATTACCTACTTTTACCACTGCCATTTGCCACTACGCCCTAAGTGGAGATCATAGGAGGGATATTTAAGTTAGTTAACATTCTTAGCAAGGGGAAAGTAACCGTTTTTTTTTAATTATTTTGTAATCAGGAAAATACAGCTGTCCAATGACTGGTTCAGTTTCTCCCTGTCGCCACTTGCGACACCCACGGGATGCAATGGGGTGGATATTTGTCACCACACGGTCGGGTCCGGTTTTGTTTGTTAATCTTTTGACAATTGAATACGACGAAACTCTTCATCTGTCTTCATACCGTGTAGTGGCGGTGGAAGAATATCCACTATCCCATATCACTCCGCGGGCGTCGTAAGAGACGACAGAGGGAAACAAATCAGGAGATGGGCAACCATATACTAATAACGACTAAAAATAAAAAAAAACTGAGATTGCCAACCCGCTTGCCAAGCGTGTCAAATATGGCTAATATCCCCCCTATGAGGCAATTCAAGGGGGAGGCCTATGTTCAGCAGTGGACTTTAATACAATGTAACGGTACAGTAACGGTAAACTTTTAATTTAAATAATGAAGAGTTCGGTTGTTTCTTTCCACTAATTGTAACTGAACGCGGCATCATACTTGAACTCAAAATAATTAAAACATTTACCCAATCGAGCGTACACAAATGGCGCTCAAGCTAATTGCGAGGCGGTCGCTTAAGAACTATATTTCTTTGAATAGCTTCATTCATTAATTATGTATGCATGGTAAGAGGAAAATTATTTAATCGACTCTAATTAATGGACAGCCGTTATGTCATAAATTTATTGCTTAAGTCTTGGTATTGGTGGTCCGATCATGAGATCCCGGGTTCGATTTCCGAGTCGAGCCAAAATCAGTTATTGGGTTTTTTCTGTCACGAAATTCCCAGTAGCAGTCAGGAATTTGGCGGTTTTTTATTCATGCCGTTCCTCGGAAAGCACGTTAAGCCGTTGGTCCTGCACCTGTTCTCTCCGGTTGTGTCGAATTACGAGAGTGAGACTATGAGAGTGAGGTAATAGAGAGTGCGCCTGTGCTTGCACATACACTCGGGAATTATGAGCTTTTCCTGTATAGATCGTTAGTCTCCATCGAAGACCGGTCGCCGTGACCAAAGGCCAGAAAGATGGCCTCATAAAGATGACGGTAACGCCATCATAGTCACCACAAATAAACTACCTAGGTCGGTGAAAGGAAGCAGTGTTTAATATGCAAGATATTTGGTACTACCATCACCAATACACCAATAGAGCGTGGCGATTATGGGAAATCGAAATCGCCAGGCTATCCAACAAGTGAAGCCAAGTAATTCGTGTTCAGTATACACTTTTTTAAAGAATAAAGGTGAAAAACGAGCACACAGTCCACCTGATGGTAAATGGATACTATGGCATATAGAGAACGACATTTATCTTCAATTAAGAATCAAAACGGAGATGCGTTGTCACTAAGGACTAAGAATAAATGCCTCGTTTCCAGTGAAAAGAGTCTCCGGATCTACTCTAAGCATACGAAACACAGCAGTATTAAGCTGCTATTTTACGCTATCATAGAATATATAATAGCGTGGCCCTTCCCCAGTTGAGCCGACCCATTCGTGCTACGACCATGATGTAGCTGCAGCGGGGCTCTAAAAAATATTTTTATATATCTTGTAAAAGATATATATTTTTTACGGGATAAAATATATATTTTTACAGGTTATATAGAAATAAAAACTATTATGTATTGTAAATATGTCGAGCCGTGGTAGCTTAGGAGGTCAGCGCTCGCTGTAAATTTCACAGTACGCGAGCAACCCGGCTTCAATCCCCGCCGGCACCAATGAAATTGTTTATTGCAATTTTAAATGCTGATTTACACGTGCTCGGCGGTGAAGGAAAACATTGTCGGGAAACCTGCATGTCTGAAAAATAAAAAATGAATAATTTCGTAGAGGTGAAGTGCGCGAACACGCAACGGTGCCCCTATTGCGCGGCGGCCTTTTCCTTCACCTAAAACCCTCTCAGAAATGAGAGAAAGCCCGTGCCCGGCAGTGTAACGGAACTAGGCTGGAACTTTTAACTTTATGTTATTATTAACTCTAGCTCAATTCAAAACCCGGTATCACAGCTCAGTTGTCAGGAAAGGCTAATAATAGTCGCATGTGTTTTGTACTATTTACTAAAGTAATAAACGTCAAATTTAGTATTTAACTTAATAAAATAACCATGTCGGTGTTTGATTGCTGTGTAAATCGATATCAACTGATTCGATTCCATCAATCAGAACACAGTTGAGTTGTGTGGCGTGTCCGATGCAGCAAACAAGACTAAATTAACTGTTTACAATATACTAACAGCATACAATAAAAATAAATTGGAGAGTCAATAAAAATAAAGCGAATCATTAATAACTTCATTAGTTTTTAAAATTGCCGTTACACGATGTTACGTCCGTTACGTGCTAAATGTTACATACATTAGCGCCATCTCTTTCTCAATAAAATATACGAATGGGTCGGCTCCACCGGGGAAGAACTACGCTCTCACAAAATATCAGCGCGTAAACAGTAGCTTAGTGCTGCTGTGTTTCATATGGTGAGTGTAGAGAACCGGTGGCCCTTTTTACTGAAATTGAGACATTCCATGTTAGTAATCACGGGTGATAACGCATCTGTATTTTGATTCGTAATCGAGGATACATGTAGTGTCTATAGGCCACGGCAACCACTTATCATCAGGTGGACTGTGTGCTTGTTTGTCACCCTGTGCTATAAAACACACACACACACGCGCGCGCACATATAATTTTCGATACTACACTCTTTCCCTTGTTTATTAAAACGTTAGGTTGAAGTAAAACACCAGGTTTTTTCGCCTGTATCGAATAGGCTGTTTACGTACATAAACTTCACAAGAACATACATCCAGACCCGGAAGAATTATCTACCGGCCATACTAACACTTGTTCCGTGCGGGATTTGAACTCGCGGCCGTCAGCGCCGCAACTCATTACTAAGCCATTGCGTCAAGGATTCATCATTTAACAAACACAATACAGTCAAAATTAAAAGAAATCGTGTCCTGGGTCCTGTAAAAGGACGTTTACCGTCTATTACTGTACCTACTTAAACAATTAAGTATGTTCTATACTTGATATGAAATATGGTAGAGCCACGCTGCTTCTGTATCATAGTTACGGCACGAATATGTTGGTTCGGTCGGGGAAGAACCCCGCTCTCACAGAATACCAGCGTAGAATAGCAGCTTAATGCCGCACTGTTTCGTAAAGTGACGGAAACCAGATACCTTTAATTTTGCTAAAGAAGCATTCCTTCTTAGTTCTCAGATGCGACAAAACACCTACATTTTGATTATTATATATAAAATAGACGTATATATGTCTATGAGCGGTAACGTACTAACGGGGATTTAAACTGGCGAGGAAGGTAGGCTCGTTATTAACCTTTAGGTACTCTAATTAAAAAATCATACAAAATATATACTTTTATCTACACAAACATAATTTATATAGAGTCAAATCGTAACTATGACGTTAGGCACTAATAATAGGCGGCCTACTGGCCGATTGACACTATAGTAACTTCCAGTTTCTTCCGAAAATACGAGCGCGTTCGAAAATAAACAACACTAAAACCGTCATCCACTTAATCATAGCCGTAAACAATTTTCGGGGTCTTAACAAAACAATATCTGGCATATCATTGTTTAAATATTTTCCATTTAATATAAAGTGTTTAGTTTCATCGACGTTGACGAAAACTATCGATAACTTTTTGGCAATCACTAAAGAGCAATTTTTATAGCGACCCTCGGAGGGAACTTGATAAATATTTATGAAGTAGCTAGCTACATTACTTTTCATGCCTAATGATTTCTAATTCAATTACATTTCGGCTCGGTCTGCGTGTAGAGATTATTTATACCTCTCGATTGTGTTTGTTTTTTGTACAATTACTCGATTGTAAAACATTTGCTATGTGGTACGCAAGAAAGAAAAATACGCGCAGTGTAATAGAAGGCATCACATATCCACCCGTAGGCATTTTTAACGACTCCTTTAGGAAATGTCAAAATGATATCATGGCTCCGATAAATGTGTTTTTTTGTAAGATAAGATGAGAAACGAGCACACAGTTCAACTGATGGTAAGTAGTCGCTGTGGTCCATAGACATCTAAATCAATCCCCGATTACGAATCAAAATGCAGATGCGTTGTCACCAGTGAGGACTAAGATGGATTGCCTCGTTTCCAGTAAAAAGGGTCTTCAGATCTCTACATTAAGCTGGTATTTTACGCTAAATATGAATGCCAAATATGTATTAACCAGACCGTCGATGATACTCCTACAAAGCGTGATGATTATGGCATATCCTCTTATCCTTTTTACACCTGGACAGGCCTTCTACGGGCTCATGATAAAGAATTATAGATATTGATTGAAGTGTATTCGACATTATAATATACTAGCTCGTTGCCTTGACTGCCTCGCTGATCTAGTGGTTGTAGTAGTACGACTGCTGATCATGAGGTCATAAAAATCAAATGAATCATTTCTGTTTGTTTGGTGTGAAGTATTGCTCCTTACTGGTTTGGTGCTCAACAAATTTTGAGACTTTTTTTAAAGGTTCTTTAGAAAAATCACTTTGCTCAAATCCGCTCAATAAAATAAAATGATATGTCTTACCTAGTTTGATGAGCACCTCCCACCCTCCCCCAACTGCGTGCACTTCCTGTCACCTCTAATCCCAGCACCACTACTCCCAACACCACTACGCTAGGAAAGACACACCATCGGTCAGATCCGACCGGTCAGCCACCGCCGGTATTATCGCCGATGGCTTACATACATAAATTAGGGGAATCCACGAGTGATCCATGGTCAAATTTTCAGTAGCTGCCCGGAGTCAGGAAGTTGGCGGTATCTCACCCCCGTGCCTCGGAAAGCACGTAAAGCCGTTGGTCCTGCACCTGATCTCTCTCCGGTCGTGTCGGCTTACCGTCTCATCGGATTATGAGAGTGAGGGAATAGTGGCTACTATTTATGCCAATGACAAGTCGGACCGAAGTTTTAGCTTTTAGCACGTACGAAAAACGCATATCGCAAGATATTTTTTTGTTGATAGCGACGACGCCATTTTCAGTCCCTGTCCATAAGAGTGATAAGTGGTAAGTAGATTTGTTGACGAGATCCAGAAATCACCCGTGCGAACCATTAATAATAAATTGTTATTAAATAAAATAAAACTATCTATAGGGCAAACAAAAAGATCAATAAAAACCCGCGTAGAAGGACGTAGCTTACCTTCAGGGAGTTTGCAGTTTGTGATCATATCTTAGATGGCCTCCGCCATTACATCAGATTTGGCAGACCACACATCTTCGCGAAAGAACATCGATTTCTACCAAGAATAATAAGTGAGGCTATTGAAATTAAAAAACATCCATACGTCAATAGAGAAGGTGGCTTGGTACTACCACCTGCTAGGGATCCTGTAATTAACAAAATTAAAAATAAACCAAGCATGCCACTGCAAAATCTTAAGACATAGTAAGATCATTCAGCGTAATTCAGACCAATAGTAATAATTAAAAATCTGAAGGTACTCTGGTTTAACTTTGACATAGGGACGTCGATTACATCAGTCACCCATGACCGTGGATGCTGCAAAGCATCCGAAATGTTGGGAATTCAAAACAAGTAAATTATATTTGTACGTGTTCAAGTATATATGAGAAATCATTTTGTTACTTAATTATTTAAACCATAATCCAGATCAAATTTTATTGAATTAAGATTGGATGAATGTGACAACCCTAACTGCTATAACCGTTGCACAAATACACTTCACACATCACCGGGTCCCCGAATCAACGAATGCTCCATCATTATGAGTTATTATCAAAGTAAAAGCTCTCTTCCTTATGCGTTTTAACGTTAAAAAGAGATTTTACGAGCAAGACAATAAATTATTTCGATCGCCACTAAATGTGATGTATCAATTTGCAGGATGTTATAAAATATTTGTAAATTTTGTGGAATGATTCTTCAGAATGAATCATGTTATTACCATGTATATAAAATAATGAAATTTGTATATACAATTTGTGCAATGATGTTTCAATATATTATGAATTTCTGGATCTCAGCAACAGCGCCGGCTATAGGGTCCAAATGTAAATGTAAACCATCCAGGGACCCATTCAAACACGCACAGATAATTTCATAAATATCAGTCCAGACGTTTTTGAGTTTAAGCAAGACTAACGGGCTGGGTGCACGATTATAGACGATAAAACCTTATATATAAAATATCAAGGTTTTTTTATGGGATTATCGTAAAATCCGTTCTTACTGATCGTCTACGTTGCGAAATGAGTAACTATATGTATATATATATGTATGTA
>DWHP01009950.1:0-10032 GCA_018247895.1 Parnassius honrathi | reverse complement strand
ACAAAAAAAAAAAAAAAAGGAAAAAGAAAACAGAATATTTATAAAAAAAAAAAAAAAAAAAAAAAAACTGTGGTATATATATATATATATATATATATATACACATATAGCACAGTTTTTTATAGTATATATATACACATATACATACATATGTGTGTGTGTGTGTGTGTGTGTGTGTGTGTGTGTGTGTGTGTGTGTGTGTGTGTGTGTGTGTAAATATAAGAGGCTATAATGCATATAAGTTCGTAATAAACGATGATGAGTAACATTGCTTGAGCCAACCATCGCAATAACCTTGTTACCGTAATAATACATCAAAAGCATAAATCACAAAGCCCCAAGCAATCAAATTGTCTATTGCGACATACAAGTCTTCTTGCGTTGGTATCTAGGTCATAGATCTGTTGATTAAGCGGTAAGAAAGGAGTGATGTAAACTTTGCATAACCGTCAGTCCAGTTGTGTGCATGGCAGTCAAGGTTTTGAGATTAGGTCACTGTTTTCTTTCAAAACAAAAACTTGTCTTTTGAAGGCCTTTATAATATTCGTATGTCATAATTGTTTTCTCAAATGGTGGAGGACCTTATATGGTAGCACTCTTTTCTGCCTAACTATCAGTCAGGAGGCACTAAACTATTACCTATTTCCGTCGCCAAGTGGCGTTCACTGCTGTGTTGCTTTGTTTCGGTCCAAAGGGTATAGATAGCCGGTTTAATTATGGACCGTTACGCATTCCACCTAGGTCATAAGAGGTGACAACATATATGTAACCTTCTCTGAGTGAAGGGACATATACCAATAGGTGGACTGTAAGTTCTTTTATCAGTTAAATATAATACAAAGAAGAGCACCAATGCAAAATAGCAGCATAATGCTGTTATTTCGTAGTCATTAGCACCGAAGATCATTTTTACTGAGTAACGAAGCATTTCATCATAGCGCTCGGAGGACACAATCCATCCGTACCTTTTTTTTGTTGAGGTTGGCTATCAGGTAGAATTTAAGTGTGTTTATAATTTGAGTTTATGAAAAACACTTACCACGATGAGCAGGCCAGTTAGTTATTGCATTATGAATTATAACCACGTATATATAAATTGTCGTATATGTATCGTATACTACCGCCCGGATGGAACTGAGTTACTGATTTGAAAATAACTTCTTCAACTTGAAGTTATGAATATAGCTCGGAATCAATAATAAGATCTAAATAATCTAGAAATCTAAGGTTAATCAATTTAATTACGCTTATATATTTAAAGTTTTTATTTGAATATTTGAGTGATAATAGCCTCTGAGGACGAGGTGATCGCTACCAAGCTTAGGTAGTATTGTAAAAAAATTATATTAAAAAAATAACTAATACTAAAAAAATAATAAAACGTAAAAACAGACTTCACTGAACTAAAAAAATAATAATTTCTCATTATAAAGTCATTGCTACTTCATATTGTATAAATATTATATAAGACATATCGAATTAAGGGCACGAATATCAGAATCACAATTCGTGTAAATAGTTATATAAAACCTTCAACCCTATTTCGTCATTAGGGTTGAAATGTTTTGGTTGGATTTTTTGCTTCAAATCTGTACGAGACCGCCCCTGAACCAAACCCCATATAAATAAAAACGGCCAAGTGCGAGTCGGACTCGCGCATGAAGGGTTTCTCTCTCTCTTCTAATTATTTATTGTCATAGACGCAACAGAAATACACATTCTGTGAAGACTTCAACTGTCCACCTATTATGGATCATAAGAGACAGTCCGCAGACGGATGGATGGATGGACAGCGGAGGCTTATTAATAGGATCCCGTTGGTTACCCTTCCGGTACGGAACCCTAATAAAAATCATCAGAATCGGTTAATAATTGACGAAAATATCGCGTTACAATCAAAACATACAGT
This sequence comes from Parnassius honrathi, assembly GCA_018247895.1. Lineage (NCBI taxonomy): Eukaryota > Metazoa > Arthropoda > Insecta > Lepidoptera > Papilionidae > Parnassius > Parnassius honrathi. The sequence goes on along the minus strand of DWHP01009950.1, from coordinate 8,123 downwards.
CGAATTATTTTTTATGTGGTTAGGCCACATTGCAGCCGTTTCATGGTTGTAGCTGAGGTGGAATTGAGGAGGAAGAGGAGTGTTGGTATATCCGTGCGCCACTCGCCATGTGTTTGGCAGCAGAGCCATAGACCAGACCAGCTGATGGGATCAAGAATGTTAGTACTTCTTAGTGCTCATTTTTCCTGACCCCATGGCCTAGAGCATCGAACACGGGGACGTCCGTTGTGCAGGTGAATTTGGAGGCCGCGGAGGAAGGCGTGCCATGTATTCTACTGTGCCTTACTTGAGAAGGATATTGAGGAGGAACAGTTCTCTTGTTGTGTGCTAAAGCGTTCCAGTGGTCCTCCCAATATGCGAAGAAAGTGGAACACCATGGAGTTAGTTTAGTCGGTGTGAGAACGATACAACCCATCCCTTCCCTCGCGAGCCGGGTATGCGCAGGCATTTCCCCTCGTAAAAGAAAAGTTGTCTATGGGTTACAGCATACACTTAGCATCAGGTGGTGTGCTCATTTGTTACCTTTATTCTATAAATATAAAAATCCTATTTTTGAAGTTGGCTGAAAATAGTCCCGCCATGTCAGTTATTAATTTTTCCTAGAACAGATTTTCCGAACTAGTGAAAAAGAAAAACCACTAATTTCAACAAGTATTTGGATATAATCTGTACTAAATTTGAAATACTTCATTCTATGGACTACTATTATACTACCTTAAATCGATGATAGATGATCAATGATTTACAGTAACCACTTCACCTACCCGCAGAACCATTCTTTGCTCCGGCTCTACATTACTCAAACTGTTTAAGCTGCTAATTTGCTATAAACATACATTCGTAGCTAATGTAAACTTTAATTTCGCTTACAGGTTTCATAAAAAGTCTATAGACAGTACGGTACTTAGTGGTACTGGTACTTAAATTCGTGTAACCAGCTTGTGTGTACCATTACCAAACGGAAAAGTCGTTGTTATAGTGAACGCTGTATTTAATAGCATGTAGTCACCACACTTAGCTTTAGAAAGTATTACGTTATTTAAGATGTCATTGTGTAAGTGGCCACTTAATAAACAATATTAAAAATAAAATAAAATTCTATCACCAGGTGGACTAGGTGCTCATTCGTTACTACTTGCATAAATCTATTGGTGCACATAAAACTATCCGATACTAACTTAATTAGAAAGTAGTTACCATACCATACTTAACATCAGGTGAGCCGCATGCTCGTTTGCCCCCTCTTCTATAAAAAAAAAAACCATTTTCGTCCAACTTGACTGGTAGGTTGCCAAAAGCATTGTCTCGATACGTGTATAAGGATACTTAAAACATTATTAGAGCTGGAGCTCAAAATATTTGCAGTAGAAGTAATAATGCTGGTCGAATCGGTAACGGAAATGCTCTCAACGAATACTAGTGATCTGCGCAGGAAAGTGTACTATTATTTTGTCACTGTTATAAATCTAATAAAACTATGACAGTTCGCACAACTGTCATAGTTCTATTAGATTGTAAACTGACACGACTGGAGTGATCAGGCGCCTTTACGTGCTTTTTATGCTTTCCAAAGCTTTTTAAATAGAAAAACTCAACAAATTTTGGGCCGACCCAAATTAGAATTAGAATTTGAACTCGGGACACTAAAACGATTAGGCTGTCAAAACATAGGTAAGAGACTGGTAGCAACCTAGATAGAGTTAAAGCAAAAATGGAGTGTATAAGGGTATATTATGTATAGTATGTATTTTGTTTGTATAAACAAACGTTAGTACGAGATCATTCGGTTAATATGGTCACTTTCTAATAACTCAAAAACTACAGTCTTGTTTGCAAGACGACTTTGTGATACGATAGCTCTTCATCGGCCAATCAATTAATGAAAGGTGAATAGGGTTTTATTTTTTCGACGCCATTTTGACAGTTGTTATTATTTTATTATAGTAAATATTTTAGTAAAATTTGTTACGGTGCAGTGTAGTTAGTTCTAATTAATTTGATTTTCCGAAGTGTTTCTAATTATTGCCAGAGCTTGTTTGCTATTTTTTTAATGATATTAGTTATAGTATATGATTTTGTGTTTTTGTCTCCGTCTTCCTCCTAGTTTTGGTTTTATACGGCGGCAAAGTCTAAAATGACCATATTACTCTCACGTACCTTACATATTTTGTTACTACTTGACAAAATAAATAAAAATACGATAGTTTTATTAGTTCACAACTTCAGTTTTATAAAATAATATTTTTTTTAGTTTTTCTCTTTCCCAAAAAATAACAGTACTTATTCATTTTAATATATTCTAATAATTATTATAATCATAACGTTACTTGGTAAATACGTTTACGGGACACGCGGAGCTTAAAGAAGGACAGACAGTCCCGGATAAGATTGGTATTCCGATTATGACGGTGAATGCATCCAGCTCCGTTACACCCATAGATTAGAGCAATCGCTGTAAGATATTTTCTTTTTTGCCCTACATTCCTGTAGGTAAATAAATATTTCACTTAACTACTATATATTCGTGTATAGCCAAAAGGGTCGAGGGATCGCTTTTAGTTTCATAGAATCTTCGTACTCAACTTCGAATTTGGGTAATACAGTCACACTCACGGTATACCATCGTAAAATATTAGCATAATGCTGCTGTGCTGTTTTGATATATTTTATTTTAATTTTTCTAAATCGTTAGATTCTCGGCTTGATCAACGAGTAGTTAGTAAAACTAGGTACTAACAAATTTATATGAATACAGGTGGTTCATAAGTCATAACTCATAACAGAACTATACGAATTTAGGTACCTAAAATATACGCACAAAAATAAAACATTTATTTAGTTAAAGCAATCATCATTTAATATACTTTTGTTTATAGAATAGATGTGAAAAACGAGCACACTGACTGGCCGTGGATTTTCATTCTTATTGTACATGTAGCTATAGGTTACAACATCTAGTTATCTTACTTGTTTAAAATATCTCACACATCGCAATTTTATGTCTGTTAGTAACCGTCAGATTTCCCTTATTTTCTTGCATTAAATATGTAGGTCAACTCGTATTCAACACATTGAGATAAATTCAATGACCCTTACACAACTAGTTAAGTAATGTGTTTTACTAGACCAAGCGGCAGTAGGTAGCTCTTTCAAGTTCCTGGCTCTAGGGCCATCGATGTCGATGTGCCGCTTAAGTGTAGGACGACTCGGTCTTTTAAGGTAGATGAGACTTGTCTGAATTTTAGTAAGAGAGGATTTAACTTAATTAAGTTAAACTAACTATTCTAGGATAAAAAGTCGTAAATTCCACATGGAAATCATTGAGACTGGGCTAATTATTTTTGGTCATATTATTACTATTTTTGTGTGGGTATCGAACCTGCGGCCCAAGGTGCCGCAGTTTATTAAATAGTTTAAGTGGATTCGAACCTAAAAAAATTCTGGTAGAGAACATGAACATTTTCTGCCTTCCTTATTTAGTTTTTAATTTATACACTTTTGAGGCACAGTGAGGTTTTGATGTAAAAGAAGGCCGGTATATTTTTAGACAACAGGATATGACTGTTATTACCTGATCAATAGCATATGGGTCGATCAAAGCCAACATTGTCGAGTGTAAACAATATTAATAGAGGCCTGAATGATTGCCTGATATGATTAGATGAGGACGTTAGCATGAAGTAGCAGGAAATTTTGAACAGACCTAGTCAAGAGACCAGAACAATGTTTTATTTTTATAGAATAAGGGTGACAAACGAGCACACAATCCACCTAATGAAAAGTGGATGCAGTGGACCATACAGAGATACCTACATCTATCCTCGATTAAGAATATAAATGCAATGAGTTGTCACCCCGGAGGACTAAGATGAAATGCCTCGTTACCAGTAAAAAGGGTCTCCGGTGCTTTACATTCATCATACGAACTCGACAGTATTAAGCAAATATTACATATTACGATGATCCATTCATCATATATGTTATGTTTTGTGTGAAAATTGTGAAAAAAATTTAAATAAATATTTTTTAAATGAATTGACCGATGAGGACCAAAGGTTCTTTAGAAGCATCTTAGTATAAGCTAAATTTTGAGCGGTGCCTCACTAGATAGAGTAACGACCTGGTATGCAGTAAGATGATTGTATGATATTCATTTAATTGCTTCATTAGGAGACTGTCTACCTATTACGGATGTTAGGAGAGTCTCTTTGCCTTTATTTTCATGGTCGCCATCGGCATGGTAAACAATGCTGCGCCTGTGCGCTCGTACAGTTCCCACCGCGAGGCTGTTACACGCGTCTGCACCGTGACATAATCCGCTTACCCAGTAACGAGCCGGATACACACCAGGGCTGCTACACGTTTGTGGCGTATGCGGTATAGGAACTGAGAGAACAAAAAATAAGTTTTAAAGTTATTCTAGTGAACAAATTATGAAAACTTAACGTAACTTTAAGGAAAGGTTTTAATTATAATTAGACTTAAAATGTGTTGTATGGATATTTCGTAGGCAAAAAAAAACTTCTCTGGAAAATAAAAGTGTATATATTTAATTTAATTAAAGCTTTTGCTTCATATATTTTGTGGTGATGTGAGATGGCTTCATAGGGGAATCATTCCTCCTGATTAAACACTGGTTATCTTAAAAGTAAACAACAAGTTATTTTAAGAAAATTTTGATAATATCGTCAGTTACTTGTAACTAAACAAAGACGATCGAAGAGTCAAAAAAATAACTGCTCTATTCTTCGATCATTATTGATCGAAGGCTCTATTTATAATTCCCTCCAGAGTCAATTTCATTCACGACGACCAGTTTCAGAAGCGACCAGTAATCTGCGCTGGATAGGATTATAGTGTGCGAATGCGTGCGCGAGCACAAGTGCTCTCTATTCCCACACTCTCATAGTCGACGCAGTTAGTGTGCAGGGTCTACAGCTTTACGTGCTGTCGGAGACACGAGTGTGAAACTCCACCATCTTCCTGACTCCAGGCTGCTATCAGAAAAACCCAATGACTGAGTTTAGGTCCGACTACCGATTAGAACCCGGGACCACATGCAACTAAAACAACGAAGCAGTCAAATATCTACAACAATATACAGTATTTGGAAATATATTTGCTTCTAAAATTAACTATCTTAGATGTATGATAGCAGTGTAAGCAAAATCTATTTAGGGGGTCAGCATGTTCTTTTTCATCTTCCGATCATGTTAATCTAAATACTTTTTAAATTGGAGATATTTAACAGGAATTGCTATTTAAATAATTAGCTCCGGATTCACCTGCGTGTGATCTATTAATGTGGCGTCATTTAGCTTTTCTAAACTAATCATTATTAGATATTTACATTATCAATTTTTTGCCATTTTACAGACAATTATGCAAGATTTTCGGATAAAATTTATCTAAGATCACTCTTGGAATTGAACTTTATCTGTTCTTTTTTTATAGGAGGACAAACGAGCACACAATCCACCTGAAGGAAAGTGGTTGCTGTGGCCCATAGACATCTACATCTATCCTCGATTACGAATCAAAAAGCCATCTGCATTTTGATTAGTGCAATCTTTTTTTTTATAGGATAGATTGACGAACGAGCACACAGTCCACCTGATGGTAAGTGGTTGCTGCGGCCCATAGACATCTACATCGATCCTCGATTACATTACATGAGGACTTAGACGGAATTCCTCGTTTCCAGTAAAAAGGGTCTTCGGTTCTTTACACTTACTATACGAAACACAGCAGCATTAAGCTAGATACTATTTGACGCTGGTATTCTGTGAGGGCGTGGTCCTTCCCCGGTCGAGCCGACCCATTCGTGCCTACAACTATACTAGTAATATAACTGCAGCATGGCTCCACCACGTATAAAAAGTGAAGTTTCATCACAATCGGCTTCACTATTCTGAAGATTAGCCCAGACAGGAAAATTTAACAAATGGCTATTCATGTCATTTTCGATATTCCAGACATAGACACTTTAATTTTATTTATATGTATAGATTCATATGAAGAGTAATTTGTCAAGCATTTCCGAACAGGTACGGTCACTCTGGTGATGATGTCCGTGGGATTTGGGTTTGATATTTAGAATATACTACGTCATAACACTTGGGAGATGCAGCCCTAGCTCTGCATCACAGGGATGTGCTCGGCGGATGTTAACCTACTACTATGTAACGGGATTTGTTTACGAAAGAGAAAATGGACACGCCCTTTACAGGCATTTTTACTTAATGTTTGTTTTAAAACGGATCTCAAAACAACGTATACCATCTAGGTGGCAGGTGGAGCTCTTTTCCTGCCAAGGAATCTGATCAAATTGGTTACACGTTAGGATTTGAAGGCTATGATAGCTGGTGAAATTGGTTGTTTGTTTGTATTAAAAACGTGGGAAAAAAGCATCTCAAAATTTCTTATTGTATTTGATTATAGGCACCATCGTGTGTGAATTGTAAGCCTACGTACTACTCTAGTATTATAAAAGCAATAATTACTATTATCATCATTATAGTCCATCACAAGTACTGCGCACTCAAGTCTCTTCTGTACACCGCCAGAAAGAAATTGTAATAATGAGCCATATACAACCAATACTAGCCTCGTCAAGTCGTTTTATACATAGTGTTATAATGCGCTAGCTGATACGACTTAATTAATTTTACTCTGTAAATACCTTAATATTTTTACCGTAGTTAAGCGCAGAAAGTTTAGGGCTCTGATAGGGTATATAGAAATTTGGTGGATCAGAGCCGCAACCAAAGTGGTACAAATTCTTTTTGTAATAGTAGATAAGAAGATTTATTATTAACTAAATTTTAGTTTATAGTTTAATTTATTTTATTGGGCACATCCATATTTAGTCGAGCGTAGTTTACGAGCGTAGTGTGCCGCGAGTTGGCACACTGCTCTACATTCACGCATATTGATAAAAATGCCGAGATAACATTAATTTTTTTCACCAATCACATCTTTATACGGTATACGTTTAACTGTAATTAATTTATAATTGTTTACTCAAATCACAACGTTATTTCTAACTAAAAAGACAGAAATTCAACTAAGAGTTGTGATTATAGCTCATGTTTAAATGTTTCGTTAATTATCTGTTATGACCCATTTTATGTAAGCTTATTTAATTTTAATTATCAGTTACTTCTTATTAATTTATACAAACTTTTGGCCTTTTATTGTCACCTATGAACTTAGATGTAATGCCTTGTTTCCAGTAAAAAGGGTCACCGGTTCTCTACACTCAACATATGAAACCAAGCAGCATTAGGCTGCTATTTTACACTGCTATTCTGTACGAGCGTACTCCTACCCTGGTCGAACCGACCCGTTCGTGCTACTACCATAATAAAGCTACAACGTGGCTCTACCACCGTTGAGTTTCGATTAAAATGGGATACGGATCCTTCCTTCTTGATTAACGGATATTGTACTCCAATTCCGTAAAAATAAAACAATACGATTTAGAAAATCAGTAAGTAGTAACGTCATCATCGTACTATTCGTAACCTTCTTTTACTTCATCAAAGTTCATCATTAGGTCCGTAGCTGGAGACAATCCTTCTTTCACAAAAGTGAAGGGGGTTACAGCTTGGTAAACCCGCTGCGATTCTTCAGTGAGTGTTGGCGAACTTTATAAGTTCTTGAATAATTTCAATTAAAAATGCAGGTTTTATCACGATATTATCCTTAAGTGTTGAGATAAGTACTTAAAATAAATTTAGGCAGAAAATTGTTATTTAACCGTATGTTTGGTAATAATTTTAACCAAAAATATTTCGAAAATAAGCTATCTTTTGTATTTCGTACATTGCATTTTGAAAGTCTTACATTATTTGACAAATTTTAATATGTCATGCAAAGCCTTAACGTGCTGTTATTGCATTAACTCGAAATTATTCCCAGAACCCAACTTGCAACGATATTGCATTTGATAATTTTAACTGTATATATTGAATGAAAATTTTTAAAATTTGTCAATAAGCATGTTAGATAGTTTTATTAATTACTGAAAAATTGTCCGAAAAAAGGTTAGTACCTGTTTGACCGAGCTTTGCTCGGTATTTTGATCTTATTGACATAATAGAAAAAACTGAACTTGTTAT
>DWHP01009949.1:0-10033 GCA_018247895.1 Parnassius honrathi | reverse complement strand
CAAAAGGTGGTCATTACGTGCAATACAGAAGAGGACCGTAGTAAGTTACAAATTGCGATCAAAAATTCTGATAAAAAGCTCACAGTGTCAAAATCATCTACTAAAAACCCACTTATAAAGTTAATAGGAATATCGAATGATCTCAATAATAAAAAAATAGAGGAAGCACTCGTAAAGCAGAACGTGAAGCTATTCAAATATATAGAAAAAGATGATATTAAGATCAAGGTCCTAAGACGAATAATAGGCCGCACAGAAGCAGTAATAACATAGTTATCGAAGTAAGCCCTTGCGTTTGGAAAGCCCTTAAAGACCAAAAGGTGCATGTGGGCTACCAAATAGTCCCAGCTATAGATCAGTCACCTATAGTCCAGTGCTATCGATGCATGGGCTTCGGACATAGAGCAAACGAGTGCGCAGCTGGTAAATCAACCTGTGGTTATTGCGCAGGCGAACATGACAGCAGATAATAATGTCCACGAAATAACGGAGCACCTTCATGCGCGAATTGCATTAAAAATAAAGTTAAGGGGGACCATAGTCACGCAGCATACAGTGCTGAGTGCTTAGTATGGCAATAATGGGACTGAATAGCGAGATCCTTAGTTGCATACTGCTAAAGTAGATCAGACAAACGACATCGAACAAACACAGATAAGCACAAACATTATAAATAATATGCCAGAAGACACGCAAACTGTAAAATTTCGTGCAAGTTAATCTTGGACGAGGAATGGCGGCATATAAAGAATCTCTACAAATGGCTGTCAACCAAAGAATTACACTTCTCTTACTGCAAGAACCATATATCGGTTCAAAAGGGCATGTTACTTGTAATCGCCGCGTTATACAAAACGTGACTAAGATAATTGATAAACCGGTTAAATCGGCAGTCATCGTTATTGATCCCACGTACTTAATTATAGAAAATCCAGAACACATAAGTGAAAATATAGTAGGCTTTATAATTAAAGTAGGAAACCGTAGTATAGGAGTAATTAATGTGTACTTGGAAAAAAATGGGGACCTAGATGAAGATATCAGAAACATTGTGAGAATTGCACAGAACATGGACACCGAAGACATCATCTTGGCAGGGGACTTCAATGCAAAGAGTCCTTGGTGGGGTAGCAGAGAGGAAGACAGGAGGGGATTACACTTATCGGAAATGATAGCAGAAATGGACATGAACATACTAAACCAAGGCATGGCCAAGGCCAAATGACCCTACATTCTATCAGTATCGAGCTGGAAAACTCCATAGCAGTCTGGTGGATGTAACCGCTTGTACATCTGCGTTACTACACAAGGTAGAGAAATGGAGAGTAGATCCAGACTTCGTTACACTTTCTGACCATCGAGCAATTCAATTCCAAATAAAAATTATCAAAAATAAACAAGAAACTTCCACCAGAAAGTCTACACGTCTATTTAACACCGCTAAGGCAAATTGGTCAATTTTTAGAGATGTTTTAAAAGAAGGGTTAGAAAATGATAAAATTACAGAAATGAAAGTTAATCTGATAAAAACAACAAATGATTTGGAAGATATTTTAGACAAATACATTAAACAGGTCAGCATTGCTAGTAAAAGGGCAATACCACCTATCTCTAAAAAAAATTAACACAACCTGCACACCCTGGTGGACTAAGGAGTTAGGAGCTGAACGACGAGAATTAATAACATTAAGAAGAAGAATAAGATTTGCGAACGCCAGGCGTAAACCCTTCTTATCCAAGAATTTACAGCAGCCAAAGAAAAATATGTGAGTAACATAATGTCTACAATTACTGCGAGCTGGAAGGAGCTATGTACAAAGCAGGAAAAAGAAACAATATGGTAGAGCATTTACAAAATTATTAGGAAATGCACAACAATAAACGAAGAAAAACTTTTGCGTGTAAAACTGCGTGTTGCGTGAAAAAGCTCTCAATCCGGATGATTCAGCTATGTTACTAGCTAAAGTATTCTACCCTGAAGATGAAGTAAATAAGGACAACGAAGAACAAGGAAAAGTTCGTGATGATTCGAATGCAATTATTAAAGATCTAAGATATGACTCTATTAATTTTCGGAAATTCACCGAAGAAGAAATAGAAATGGTACTACAAAGAATGAACCCCAAAAAGGCACCAGGAGAAGATGGTATAACATCAGACATCTGCTATGAGGCTTACAAAACTTTACCGTCAACGCTTAAGGCAATTTTCAACAAGTGTCTAGAATTAGGGCATTTCCCCGAGATCTGGAAAAAGGCTATTATAAAAGTCATTCCAAAGCCTGGGAAAGATGATTATTCAGTACCTAAATCATACCGACCTATTGGATTACTACAGATTTTGGGAAGATTTTAGAAAAATTATTTGTAGGGAGACTTCTATGGCAGTTAGGAAGTGAAGATGAACTCAACAGTTTGCAATACGGATTCATGCCATAGCGCAGCACAGAAGACGCTTTATATACAATATTATATACAAAATATTATATACAATGACCGTGATAAGACAGGGCATCAAAGAAAAAATGATCGTTGTAGTGGTATCTCTCGACATTGAAGGGGCATTTGATAATACTTGATGGCCCCAAATAATTACAGAAATGAAAAAGAAAATGGTTAGTCCAGAATTCTTAGGTTAGTCACTAGTTACCTGTCATCTAGAAGCATTTTACTAAAGTATGCAGGAGCAGAAGTCACCAAATCAACCACCAAAGGCTGTATACAAGGGTCTACCTGTGGACCTATCCTCTGGAATATTCTTTTAGATCCCCTTCTCGAATCAATTTCAAAATTAAATGTCCGTATACAGGCGTATGCGGATGACATACTTGTTATTGCAAAAGGACATTCAGCTAATGCAGTAGAAGAAAAACTAAATCCGGCTTTAGAGCGAATAGTGGCATGGGGGAAAAAATACAAATTGAAATTCGCACCACATAAAACTCAAGCAATAGTAATCACAAAAAAGCTATCCTATGAAATTCCTACAATTATAATGAATAATATCATCATCAAACCATCTTCGAGTCTGAAAGTACTTGGTGTTACTTTCGACACAAATCTAAATTTTGTAGAACATTTAGATGAAGTTCTTAGAAAAGCACTAAACATCTATAAAACCATATCGAGAACAGCAAGAGCCAACTGGGGTCTTAACTCAGAGATAGTCAAAACGATATATACAGCTGTAGTGGAGCCAACTATTCTTTATGCGGCAAGTGTATGGGCCACGGTAGGGAAAAAAGAATACATGAGGAAAAGATTAGAACGTATAACAAGAATATTTGCAATTAAGATCTGCAAAGGCCACAGGACAATCTCATTCACGTTTAGCGTGTGACTATCAGGAATCATCCCTCTTGACTTTAGAGCATTGGAACATCTTTCACTCTATGAAATCAAGCGAGGAAAGCCACTAACACAACTACCAGGAAGAATCATAGAAATAGCAATAAGTCCAATCTGTTTACAACATCCCGCTAAAAGGTACCGTGTATCTTTCAAGATGTTAGTTACACAAGAAGAAGAAAACTCAATCGACGGCCTTAAGCCGAGAATATACACGGACGGCAGGACAAAGTAGGTGGCGCTGTCAGTGTGTGGAGAGAGGGTAAAGAAATACTCAAATCAACATTTAGGTCAGAAAGTTACTGTAGTATTTATCAGGCTGAACTTACTGCGATTCTTAAAGCACTTTACATGATGTGCAAGATCAGTAAATTAAAGAAAGCAATAATACTAAGTGACTCACGATCGGCTTTAGAGTGCCTAACCGGCAGCTCATCTCTCCAGCCTCTTGCAGTTGAAATACAAGAACGTTTAAGAGAATTAAAAAATAAAGACGGTGATGTTGAGTTCTACTGGGTCAAAGCGCATATCGGTATACCCGGCAACGAAAGAGCTGATGAACTTGCAAAGAAGGCAGTACTGTCAAACAAACAAGCTGCAGCTCATGATAAGTGCCCTCTGTTCCTCGCGAAGCGACTCACCAGGGACTCTACCTGCATGAGGTGGCAACAACGATACAATGAAGCTACAACAGGAGCACTCACGTTGATATTCTTTCCGGACATAAGATAAGCACACAGTACACTTAAAAATATTAAACTAGATAACGTTAAGACGCAATTGTTAACAGGCCATGGAGGTTTCAAGGCGTATTTATTCAAATACAAATTAACGCAGTCCCTATCTTGTGCATGCAGTAGTGAAATAAACGAAACCATTTTACACCTGTTAATAGATTGCCCGAGATTAGCTTTGAAAAGATTGGAATGCGAGCAGAAGATAGGAATTGCAATTAATGACACTACCCTAAAATACGTTATTAATAACGATGACTGTCGGACCCATTTCCTAAAATATGCAGAAATAGTCGTTCGTACTGCAAGAAAAGCAAATGAGTCCAAAATAGCATAGTTTTATAAGTAAAAAGTATATAAAATTAAAGCAATGGACAATTGCATTAAAATTGTATAAAGTAACTATGATAATATAATAGTTACTTTATATAATAGTTAGTATATTTAAAAAATATATGACAAGTTTAATCAGTAATTATTATATGTATAAAATTAGGTACAACTGTATAAAAAAAAACAAAGGGTGTTTGTAACAGAATTTAACGCAAAAAGTAGCTTAAAGTTGTGATAAGAGTAAATATGTTTTAAAAAAAATATTTTGCGAAAATAAGTTTGTAATATTGATAAGAAAAGTTACTATTTATAGTGAAACAAGTAAATGTATCTTAGTAACCATTCGAAATAGTATTAAAAAAATTTGTAACAAACATGCTTATAGTGATCTTTGTAAAGTAGCAATAAGACAGAAAATGAAAAGAAAAAAAGAAGAAAAAAAAGAGGATAAAATGAATAGGAAAAAAAGTAACCACGGGCCAATAACACCAGTGGTAGAAAAAAAAACCATCAAATGCATTTTGTAGGCCGATGATCAAGTTATTTTTACGTCGGCGGCGGCCGAGTTGCAAATGATGGTTACATTAATGAACAGGTCTTTAAAAGAAAGGCATATGAAAGTGAACGCAAGTAAGACGAAAGTTGTGGTTTTTAAAAGAGAAGAAAGCAAATCGATATGTGAAATAAGAATAGAAGGGGAGTTGGTCGAGTAAGGGATGTGTTTGTATATTTAGGATGTGTATTCACAGGGATGGGTGGTAATAAGGATATAGAACGACGAGAGAACGCAGGAAATAAAGTAAATGGGGCATTGCACTTTATAGTGAAAAGTCAGAATGTGTAAAAAAGGTACGTATTGCAATTCACAATGCTGTGCTAGTCCCTACTTTAACGTATGGTAGTGAAAGTTGGGTGGCAGAAGAAGCACGAGAGTAAATTAAATGCAGTAAAATGCGAGCGCTACGAAGTATGTTAGGGCTGAATCTGAATGACACGGGGAGAAATTGTGTGATAAAAGATGAGTGTGGTTTGCAAGACGATGCGGTGACCAGGATTAAGAAAGGAATGTCTCGATGGTTTGGTCATATAGAAATAATGAATGAGGGAATAGTGAAGCAAATTTGTTGCAGAAGTGAATGGAAGACTAGGAAATGACGTCCTAGGGGAAAGTTTATCGACCAAATTAGCGATATATTTAAAATGGCCCAAATTTAACTTTAGCATATACGCGTAGGTATACAAATGTGGCGGAAGCGAGAGATGTGTCAGGATCGTGGCAAATGGAAGTCTGTAATCTCTGCCTACCCCTCTGTGTGACAGGAGTGAGAGCTTATGTTATGTTTTTTATTTCACAGCAAATAATTTATTTAATATGACAACTTTCAACCACAAGTGCGACATAAAATTTAAGATAAAAGTTTTCGAAAAGAAATTATTAATCTTATACTTCAAAAGGTATTTCTTAGATTTGGTGAAGTATAGTACAGTAAGATAAGAGTGAGCGAGAGGGCACGCACCTGACGGCGCCCAGTCGGCAGCCAACGCGCGCAGCAGCGGCGGCAGCAGGGCCGCCAGCGCAGGCAGGCCTCCCCGGGGTGTCAGCGCACCCCCCGCCGCGCCCCCAGCGTCCCCCGCACTCCCCGGTACACTTGCACCCGACCACAGGGGTGCACACGCGCCCGCTGCACGGATTTTTTTTATTAATACTGAGTCAACATCAAAACACATATTTAAAGAATCAAAAATTAGTTTACAATCGACGAAGCAATTGCATAACATACTCTTACATACACAAAAACATATGAATTGTAAATCTCTGAAATTTGAGGATTCCGTCACTGTGGGGTGTCACTGTGTGGGGTTCAAGGGGGTCTATCTGAAGCATGCAATGTTTGCTGCCGGAGCAGCGTAGAAGTATTGTAATAATTTTTTAAAATATTGGTAAATCACTAACTAAACGTGAAATGGAACGTACATTTAACTAAATTCTAACGTTTTTGACGTTGCATCTGTCAAAGTCATGTCAAAATGCGGAAAATGAATCGCTAGGCCGGCTATTTTGTTGACAGCGACAGATATACTTTACGTCATTCCGTTATTTCCAAGTTTATGTGAATGTACTCCCTAACGTTTTTAACTGCCTCCACCTGTTTTTCGACAACTTCGCTACTCCTCTGAATCCCTTTTTACAAATGGTTGTAGCTATAAATTATGTTTACAATTTAAAGTAATTATAAAAGTTAATATTTAGGTGTTTTATTGAGTGTAAGAACGAGAGAAGCGAGCACAGGTCTTAGGGCATCCCAACTCGGACATGTTAGGTTAGAGGGGATGGCACTCCCCCGAACGGGTTCCCGCCTTGTCGTGACGGGGGGGGCTTAGTAGCCGTGCCTCGGTCACCCGCGGTGACCAAAGAGGAACCCACATGGCTGACCCGAAATGATGGGCCGGCCATGTGGGTTCCTCTTTGTGGGCCTCGGATGTGTGCTGGTGGACTGCGGCGAAAGGGGTATCCTCTCCCCCTACCACTGCAGCCGGGGTAGAGTCGCGGAGGAAGAGAAGTGAGTGAGTGAGTTGGTATGGCGATGCGCCACTCGCCCTATCCTCCGCGACTCAGACGGGGCCGCACCGTTGATGCGGTGGTGGTGGGGCTGCGGTGGGAGAGGAGTGTCAGTATTGCGAGGCAACGCTCTCCCTACCTTCCGCAGCCGAATCTTGGTTGGTGGCGAAACCATAGACCAGATCCGCCGCTGGGGTCGGGAAGGTTAGTGATTCTGAGTGCTTGTTTTTCCAGGCCCCATGGCCCTCGCGCATCGGACACGGGGGCGTCCGTTGCGCAGTTGTAGTTGGAGGCCGTGCAGGAAGGCGCGCCATGTGTTCTGGTGCGCCTTACTTGAGGAGGAGAAAGGGGAGTAGTAATTCTCTCTCGAGGAGGTGCCGCCATTGGACGGCCGGCGCTGGTGGATCCACGGATATCGGCGAAAGCGTTCCCGTGATCCTGCCAATATGCGACGAAGGTGGAACACCATGGCGTTTTAGTCGGTGCGAGTCCGACATAACCCGTCCTTGTCCCCGTGAGGCGGGTATGCGTAGATATTTCCCCATGTAAAAAAAAGAGGGGATAACGGGGATGAGTGATCGAGCGAAGCGAGCGAACAAACCCCGCCATCCCCTTCGTGATGATTTTTTATAATCCAGTCAGAAATAGTATCCCTGCTAAGTGGGGCTCCGTGGACCGGGCTTCCCTTGACTACGCTACGTTGAGTGGCGTAGGGCTTCCCTTCCGCAACTCTCTCCTCCCATAAATCAGGTTTATAGTCAAAAACATACCTCAAATGAAATTTTTAAAAATTTATAAAAAAATAAGGACGTCCGGCAAGCGGAGGAAGTGTCCCCTCCTAATTCAGGTGACTAAATTTCAAACTTTAACCATAATCTCAAAAATTGACTTAAATATTAACATCAATGCAATCATATGTTCTTCCAGTTTCATTTTCAATAAATGTTCTTTCAACGCTGGACGACGTCTTCAATTTACCGCCGATACTCCTGGTAAGACCCTCTCACCGTGGCTAAGACACCCTCTGATCAGTTTTGTGAGTCTGCTTGACTGGCAGTGAGAGAACCCCATCATTTAACCCTAACATCCTGCCTCTGACCATCTGTTACCATAGGACTCATGGTGCTGACATCTTGTACTTATCTAATTTATGTATATACATTTATATGGTAGGGCTAGGATATTAGAGACAGCTAGGGACTTTAAGGGGGAGGGAATTTAGGTAGGGTGTGTAGGGTTCAATACTCCTTCCTACCATATTCATGTGCAGCCAGGTAGTTTAGCTATCGAAGGCAAATTGGGTCAATTTTTAAACATAAAGCGACCTGACTGTACAATGTTTGAACGAAATTTCAGGGATCTTCTTTTTTGGATAATTTGCGAAGACCACATACCTGCCATGAAGTTATATTTTTTATTATTAAAAGTTTTTGTTTGATTCATCATCAAGTTCACATGTCCGTAGAACATGCCCCATAGATTGTCTGATAAAAGTGCTTTTTATCATAATTTTTACCGTTGGCACACGGATTGGTAGCCACTTATTATTAATATTTATTAAAAAAAATCGTTAATAAAAAACCACATAATCGGATTTTCTTCTGTATTGTGAAGTAGTTCACATACACGAATTTTATAAGGCCGCAGTAGGCCGTACAAATACTTGATCCGTTCGTTGAAATTGTTTGAAACCGCGGCCCTCATTAGTAAGCGCAGTAATTCATTGGTAAATCACTGCGCCTCTGAGCTGTTTGTTATTATTATAAGTATTTCATTAAATTTGCTTTGATTGTCCCTTGCACAATAGACGGTAGAGAATACTCTATCGTAATTACTACACGGTAAGTGTTGCATTAACATTACATTATTTATGTCTCTGAAATTACTAATTTAAATCGAAAACAGAAATCATTTTTGGACAATAGTTTAACGTGAAGAATCTTGCAAGGTTTGATTGACTATAGTAATCATCATCACAACATCTAATCGAAATATTTGATCGTAGGTCTAGGGACCGTTCTTTGTAAGACTGTTATGTCATGAGGGATATTAGCGGCACTGACCGACAACGAGGTAGTGGTTGTGCGGCGCGTAGGCCGAGAGCGCTCGTGCCGCAGACGTGCTGCGCGCGCACCGCGCCAGCGCCTCCGCAGCCTGCTCCCAGTAGCGCGCCGCGCGCGCGCCGCCGCCCTGCCGCACGCACGCGCACACTTAATGCTATACTCTACATACTGTACACATAAAGTAACAAACAACCACACAGACAACCCGATAGTAAATGGATTCCGTATCTCATGAACGTCTACGTCTATTGTCGATTCAAACTGAAAATGCAGATGCGTTGTCACACTTAAGAACTAAGAAAAAATGCCATTACTAATAAAAAGGGACTCCAGTTCCCCACACTTATCATACAAAATACAGCAGCATTACGCTGCTATTCTGTTCGAGCGAGGTCCTTCCCCGGTCGAGCCGATTCATTCGTACCACAATCATAATATAAAGGATGTTTGAAGATGGGTACAAGAGGTTAATAATAGGTATACTTATATATGAAATTGGCGTTCTGTACGGGAGGAATATAAAATCAATATTTTTTTTGTAAAATATATTTAATTAATCAAAGTATGCACCATTGTGATTTATGCACTTTTGCCATCTCATAGGTAGTTAATCGATCCCATTACTAAAAAAACCATGGGGGCGAGAATCAATAAATTGTTTGAAGTCGGATTGGACTGTCGCATCGGAGTTGAATTTTTTTCCTTGTAAGAAGTTGTCGAAATCCGGAAAAAATGGTAAACTGTTGGAGCAAGGTCCGGAGAGGACGGTGGATGTCGCAAAAATTCCAACTGTAGCTCACCTAACTTAGCGATTGTTTGTTGTGCAGTGTGTGGTCTTGCGTTGTCGTGAAACAGTAGTGGCCCAGAGCGATTGACCAATCTTGTTTGTTTAGCAGATAGTTCTTCCTTTATGGTTTGCAGTTGCTGACAATAGATATCTGTCGTAATCGTTTGGCCAGATTTTAGAAAGCTGTAGTGAACGACACCGGCGCTAGT
>DWHP01009948.1:0-10034 GCA_018247895.1 Parnassius honrathi | reverse complement strand
CTCTAAAAGAAAGACGTATATGCAAAAAGCTTATGCTGATAATTAGAGGAAACACTCGTGTGAAGAACGGCTTTTACCAATATTTTGATTGCTTATTTGCGAATCTCGAACGACACTTATTTTTACTGTATTAGTTTCTATTTTAAGTGAATAATACGGTATTTCAAATCAAAATATACGTTATATACACATCAGGCATAGGTAAAATATATGGTACATATTAGTTTGTGGCTGACACGCATTGTTTTATTTGCTCAATTTATGTCTAATTTTTTGTTATTGCAATAAAATGGTGTTGAAGTTGAAAATTATTGCTTTTTTTACCTCAAATCCTAATGTGATAATAGTATCAGACTCAAATACGAAAAAACCAGGCAACCATTGACCTTATACCGAGTGTCTCGGAATAAATTCACTTTTTCAATGTGTTCTAAAAACAAAATGTGCGTAACGCGGGGTCTGGAGGGAACTACAAGGAGCAACGTGCTTTTTGAGTAACCGCGTTTCTTGAAAACAACAAATCTTACGTGATCGTGCGTCTTAACCCTTTCACCGCCGCGCTTTAGTTGACGTGGAGTGTCTTCAGCGCCAGGAACTTTTATTTAATATTTTGCACAGTGTTGGAACAACCGTTTATCGATAAACGAAACAAAGTTCTTATTAGGTATTATAACTAGCTTTAATCAGTCTTAATTTTCATTAATCATATTGCACTTAATCAGCGTTGATTCTCTTCATAAAACATTCATTAATATAGTTACCTCGCCTGTTATTCCTAAGTTATTTGGATCCGCTATTTCAGATTGAGATCCACATTTTATTTTTAGATTATGAAATCAATTATTAACTTGGCCTATCCATCGCACAGCATGAATATTTTTACACAAAACCTATTTCTTTTATTTGGTATAAACTGTTTGATTGAAATATAACCTTTAAAAGGCTACTTTCATCTATGCAGAGATCTCTATATGGTGTAAAAGAATTCTTGAATCCTATTTTCACACGTTCGAGCAGTGTAAGCAAGCCTTCCAAAATGTGTAAACTTTCTGTTTTGGCGGCGCAAGATTCTGTAGATTAAACATTTTCACCATTAATATCTTTATGCGATTCTAAAATATTTAACAGTTCTTCTTCGTCTAGCATTATCGATAATTTCCAGCACTACACGTGCAAATAAGTATCGTACACACGTGTGACGATGCCACAGTACTTGACAATTTATTGAAACGCCACTGTCCTTGACATTGAGCCGCACATGAAATCACGGTGCTGGCGTTCTCAACTCGAATGCACTAGTGACCATGAAGGTTGTTCTCTAACCTTCATGCTAGTGACGTACATTTGGGTTGTTTTGTTTATAAATTAATATTTTTCATAAACTTATTTCTTATTGCAAAATCATTTAAATAATAAACGAAGTTAAATTTTTATGAATGTTCAGTTTATTAAAAAATTACATTATGATGACTTGACTATCATTTTAATTTGGAAACAAACAAATATAAATTAGATAAATCTTTTACAGTGGCGCAACACTGATCTCTGAAATATCACGGGGATGGCGAGGCAGCGAGGTGTTTAGTTTCATCTAGCACTTAGTAACACTATATATTTCTGTTAATTTTTTGACATTGGTATCTACAACTGTCCACAATTAATTAAATTTAATAGCAAAATCGAATTAACCTTGCAGATTTTCTAGTAACATGCGCATTTCAGAATATGACGTGAGTGGCGCTGACGGTGTTCACCTTAAGATTCGTAATATTACGGCGATAGCGGTGAAAGGGTTGAATTGCGACAAAAATATCGTTTACGATATTGGGCAGATTCCAAGCAATAAATAGATTCGGGATTGGGTGAAGATGTTTCAAATGCCGGTTCTACGCTGCCATCTCATCCATCGGACCGCCCAAGATCTTCAAGGACCAATGATAATGTAGATCGTGTTAGACAGGAGATACACGAAAATCCACATGATTCAATTCGCAGGAAAACAGCGCAGTTAACCATGCATCGATGAACTGTTCACAGAATTCTGAAGCAAGTCTGGAAACTTAAAGGCAGAGCCCGATATATATAAAAAGCCCCTGGGGGGCCCCTGCGTATCCAAGCATCCCATCATCGCCTAAGCGTACTTTTTAAAGTAAAACTTATTAAGACGGTAGGTATATTCAATTTATTTGATGTCACATAAACGTGAAACGTTGCATAAGAATAATTGACAACCTATTATTTCGTTGGCGAAAATGAAACAGAATTTCATACAGTAAACACGCAAGTTTCGACGCCCAACACGCTTAATGGCTTGGTCATACTACTGATCATGCGTGAAGATCTGTTTACGGCTTTACCTTGGCATATGGTCTGACACAACTGTTCACTTTACCCACGCCGATTTCAGATGTGGAGGATCATACCATCTGCTGACGTCTCATCCGCACGGCTATAAAGTCTCTGTCGATGCCCCTCTTGGCTCTTCGCGTCATTTACTGATCCAGAGTACGGTCTCCATCACTTGCTCATTGCAGGCACAATCTATAGGCCGCCGCCATGTGTGACACTTTAGGTCGGCAGATTGGGATGATATGTGGCCTTTTTTTGCATCCTACCCATAGGGTGCGGATTGTCTTCTCGCTAGATGATCCCAAAGAATTCGTTGCTGAGTCTGGCGCCAATGTGGTGCTTCAGAGGATGGAACTTTTGATCCCGTCATCCGTAGTGCCTACCGGCGGCAGGTGCTGGTATTGGTTTGGACTGCAAAATTGCGTCGCGGCAAAAGCAGGAGTTTTACAAGGCCTTGGCCGACGGCTCGGCGTCCCGGTCCGTCCGTCCACCACTAACGCACTCAGTAAGAAGTACAGCTCTGCCTCCAGATCCTTCAAAAGGGTCATTGTTAGGGCAAAATCGGAGAACACTGGGAGAATTGGCGAGAAACTAGTTAACCTTCCTTCGAGAACACGTGCGTTCTTATCCCTAGGCAGGGCTGCCCAATAGAATTTCTGTAGACCATCATTACCATCTTTGCGCAAGAAGCACGACACGCTTGGCCACGTTGCAAATAAGAAAGCTGATCTTTTAGGACCTCTTGTTTGGGCCCAACTTGACTCTCGACGATGGGGGCATTATACATCCCGCGCTCCATGCCGGATATGCTGTTTATACAGCGCTCGGTACGCAAAGCACTCTGAACGTCCACAAGTTGAGTGGGCGTAATGGAATCCGCCAAATTTTAGTGAAGCTTTATGTGAGCTGCAGAGTTGGCATCGGTTCTAACCATAGAATACTATAATACACAATAGAATAGCTGTCAACCTTATTTTGTATGAGGATCGGTGTCGCCGGGAACACGCATACAAGTAATTACGTTGTATTATCACTACTACAAACCCGATTAGATTTGATTTTTTTGATTTGATTGACAGACTGAACGAATTTACACATTTTAGACGTTTGATTAATGTTTTGAGACATCGATATTTCTAATATTTATACAATATAAATTCTTTCGACACGTAATTATTACACAATTTGCCATTTTTTAAATAATTTGCATGCAATGACGCTTGACACGAAAATTAAAAACGATTAATTGTGTTAACATTTATAGGTGTGAATAGACATGTTAGTGGCTTCACGGGCTCCGCCCACTCCCCCGTTCTGTTATGTATGTATTATAGTATTCTATGGTTCTAACACGTCTTTTCTAAGGAAGAATTGCGATAAACTAATAAAACAACAATATTATAATTATATTCTACACATCGAGAAAGCTATTAGCAAAAATCCGAAGTATTTTTGGACACATGAAAAACATGCGTCGTAAAGGCTCAAATTATCCTAATAAAATGTCTGAATGATCGTGAGGCAACAAGAAATATGTGATTTGTTTGCTAGTCATTTCTCATCGGTTTTTATTAAGTATGCTATTAATAACAATATTGATGACTAACCAGCCTCCAAACCAAAAAAATACTAAATATAATAAATAACGTATCTAAACGAGAAATTGAAAAGTTTGAAAAGATTAAATACTATAAAAAGTGCTGTGCGAGACGGGTTTCCGCCTACATTTATATACGTCTTTTTGTACTTGCTACTACTGTTCTATTAAACACCAACAAAATTGTAATCTATGGAGCACAAATAAACTTATTGACTACTGCATTGTTTTTTTACCACTTTGTACTTAACAACCTATAGCAGATTAAGGGCCATTCGATATATTTGTTACGAGCCCCGCGCTTGCTTAATCCGGCACTGCACGTTATAAATATTCAAAGTGTACAGACTTTAAACGAAAATGATTACTAAATTTTGTGAACAATATATTAGGCAGATAACATCTTTTTTAGTGATGCCCACTCACATCAACGGACATGTTAACAGAAAAAACTGCCGTTTCTGGAGAGTCAAATCTTGAAAATAAAACCATCAACAACCATCGCACAGCCCAAAAGTGACTGTTTGTGGGACCGTATTTTTTGAGAACTCCACAGGCCGAGCGTTATCAGGAAATTCAGCCCGCTATGAAAATGGCGCTTGTAAAATGGTTTTCTTGTTCTATCTGCTACGTCGCGGAGGATTCTTAATTTCTATGTTCGCTACAAGCTGAAAAGTCAAACAAAATATGCTTATTAACATAAATTTTTCTGTCAGAAAAAAAAGTTGTTTTTGCAATCCCACTACATTGACAACCCAACTGAAGAGACGATTTAAAAAAAAAATTATAGCCTTCATTCAGAAGAGTTGTCTTATTTAAGGAAAGCCAACTGAGCCCGTGCCGTGGTGGCTCAGGGTTAAAGATTACATCGAGCGGAGTTTGATCTTTTGACTCACCTGATGCTAAGGCCGCCCTTGAACAATTGCAACACTAGGGGAGTTGCGTTGTTGAAATGGCGTGAATGCGATGGTGAAATTTGACGGCTGGAATCAATCCGAACAATTCCTCAGAGCATTTGTTTTATATGTTTAATTTATATCTCATTTTTTATAATTGCAATAAAGAACTTGAAGTTGAAAATTATTGCTTTTCTTTCCCCGAATCCTAATTTGTTAACGCCTCAAATACAGAAAAAGGTAACCACTGACTTATATATGAATATATGTTTGTTCGAATAAAGGTACGTGTAGTCACCTTTCGAGCTCAACTTTGGGTATTACCGAATGAAAATATATAACATGCAACCCTAGTACTGAGAAAAGTAGTCCTCACATCGAAAATATGGATCGTGTGTGGGACCCTAAATCATTTAATAACCACGAGTCGTCACACCACCCTTGTCACAGCGGTCAGGCTTATAAATTAATGGCATTTTCACGTTTTGCATTCCGACGGCTGGGGACAGGCTTCCACTGATTTCTAGGAGACAAGGGAGAATTAACAGCACTGCCTATTGCGAAAATTCCTCGAATGTAATATAAGGTGGGTGGAGCATGGAAAGCCATGCTCCTTCGAAGACTTCTTCCTTCCAGTTATTAAAATGTCGTAGTTACTGCCGCATGATGACAAATTCTTTTAACTTACACGAACACCCATCGAGCTGTCACAGACGCGGCGACGAATCGCCGGCGCTACCCTTTTTTTTCAGTACGGTCCTCCCTCGTTTCATTGATTTCGGGAATCGACGACGTTAAAATAAGGTGGGTGTACCATGGAAGGCCACTCTAACAAATAAACAGTTAGTATTCGTTTATTTACTGGATAAGTGAAACTAACAAATATGTAATTAATACTTTGTTTTATTACTTAACATATAAACCACTTCTTTTTATTGTAGATTTAATCGCTATTTATTAAAATTCAGTGTTAAATGGCTGGCCTTCTAAGAAGCCTTATTCTTAGCATGACCATTTGAAAGAGTTCAACGAAACTTAAGTTCAATCAATATTGATTAAATCTGCAATTTAAAAAGGAGGTTTATATGTTACATAATAAAACAAAATATTGCTTAAATATTTGTTACTTTCGTTTATCCAGTAAATAAACGAATAATAACTGTTTTATTTGTTAGAGCGGCCTTCTATGGTATACCCACCTTATAACATGATGTGTGGGTTTGTGCGGTCATATCTGGCCTGACAGACTTTTGTTTCTCGATCACTATTATCGGATTTTTATCCAGTTGCCCTTCATTTTACGAGGTTGAACCACGCTGCAGCTATATACTAGTAATAGCTTACATAGCTGCAGCACGTATGGATCGACTCGACCGGGATAGGATTATGCTCTCACAGAATACCAACGTGAAACTTACCATCAGGTGTACTATGTGCTCGTTTTTTCACTAATATTCTATAAAATATACGTGATTACCATGGTTGAAGCTAAGCAAAATCCACTAGGCTGATCTGGAGTAGTAGGTCAACCTGAAGTTACACAACTGAATGAGCTTGGTAAGACTACTCTGCACGCCACTTGGGGACTGTGGAAGAAATAGTGGTATTGCAAGACGCTGCTCTCCTTACAAAGTTGCTTACCAAATCTTTTACTTAATAAGGATTTTAATCAGAAGTTCGGCTTTTGAAACAAAATAATAAAATAATACTAAGTGCTGATTTTCTATTTCATGACTAAGTAGATAATAATTCTTCTTTCAAAGCTTTTATAGCGAATTCAACCAGGAAGCTCTACAAATAAGCGAAACTGCCGTAAGTATCAAAAATTCGACTAAACGGCATAATTATTAATTCAAACATTGCGAGAAATTATGTTGTTTAACATATTGTTATAAATAAAAACCCCCATTTTATAACCACCAGCGCCATCTATTGATGCATTATAGAACTTGAAACATAAACAAGCAGTGACTATTGACTATGCATAGTCGTCACATATTTTTCGAACATACCAATGTTACCAAAGCCACCAGTGCAATCAAGTCACACACATAAAAGAGTTTTATTTGACGATGTTAATTCAACTTCATAAATTAAGAATTTATTTTCAATAATCTCCTAGACCACTTACGACGACCGAGTGTTTGTTTAAACAACAAAACGGTTAAATTGGCCGCTTTCAATAAGTAAGCACGCCGGGCACCGAACGCCGGGCTGGCTCCCCGCTGAGCGGAGCCCCTAAACACACTCAGACCGCGGGGCGCCGCATCTCGCACACTAATAACACCGTCTTTCCCTCTGTCATGCCTTATTTCATCCCAACGTCTCTCGTTTTTTCTACGTCTTCGTTTTTTCCTTATCCCGCGAACCGACCTCGAACAATAACAATAAGACGAATCACTGATGATACTAATCCTTCATCTTCATTGTCTTTTGGCAGTTTCGTGGAATAAAATATGTTGTGCTCTCGCGACTTGATATCTGAACGTCGTTTATAAATGGCGTCTTTTAAAATATTTTAATACCCACTATATCAGGGCGATATTAATTTAGTGCGCTTGAGTTGAGCGGCATCGGTGCCACTACTGGAATGTTAAATGACGGATTACCGACCTTCGAGATCGAAAGATAACCGCCTGAGATCTTGTAGATTCTATCGCTGCCCTTCGGTACACATTTTCAATTTATCCTGCATGCATTTGTTGTGTTATTTACTTTGGATATTTGACATTACTTTTTATAAATTCATCTGAATATAATTATTTTAAATCAATCTCAAACTATCACTCGAGCAGCACTTGACCTCAAATTCAAATATAGTGTGCACACAATATTTACCCGGTCGAACTAATAAATCATGTTGAAGAACCATTTTTTTATGAAATAAGAATAAAAACTAGCACATAATCATATATCATAGACTATACATCTATCCTCTAATAAGAATAAAAATGCAGATTCGTTGTCACCCCTGAGAACTAAGATGGAATGCCGCCAATCCATTAAAAAGTAAAACACAGCAGCATTAAGCTGCTATTTTACGCTGGTATACCGTGAAAGCGTGGTCCTACCCCGGTCGTGCCGACTCATTCAAGCTGCTATCATAATGTATCTGGTATCTGCAGCATTGCTCTGCCACGTATAACATGTAAGTATTGTTATTATTATATTTATATATAAACGTATAACATACCAAAAACAATAACATATGTTCACAACTACTCCGAAATTATAGTAGTGAGCATAGACTTAGAATATATTGGCGTCTTAGACAATGTATTGAGTGGTAAAAGGTAGTGATTATATACTCTTTGGTCAGTGATTCTTTGTTTATAAAAGTGCTTTATTTTATCCAATGCCTGTCCACGTTACTGTAAACAGTGTCTTGTCAATCAACTGTTGCTATGATACCACTTTGTTATTTAAACGTGCGCACATAGTAGTGAAGAGACTAGAACCTAGTGATTAATTTTCTTTTAGGAAAGACTAGAATTCTTCTTATTTGTTCAAAAATGGTTCAAATTAATGTAGATATGGTGCGTAAGAAGGCAGAGCATCACGACGGACTTTTAGCCCCTTTAGAAGAGATTGCATTACACCAAGAAAACATTGAAAGGATAGAGTTTATTCAAGATTGGTGCCCTAAATTAAAAATACTTCTATTGCAAAGCAATTTAATCGCAAAAATAGAAAACTTAAACAAACTTAAACATCTTCAGTATCTTAATTTGGCGCTCAATAACATAGAAATTATAGAGAATTTAGACAGATGTGAGTCTTTACAGAAATTGGATTTAACTCTCAATTTCATTGGAAACATAGTAAGCGTCGAATCTCTTACTGGTAATTATAATCTTCAAACTTTATATCTGACTGGAAATCCCTGTACGGATTACGAGAACTATCGCGACTTCGTTGTAGGAACATTACCACAACTTACTTCACTTGATGGCCAAGAAATCGACAGATCTACTCGCATTACATCTCTACAAAATCTTCCTTTGATAAGGTCAGATATTTTATTCGAGCAGGAAAATTGTATGTGTCAGCGACAAAAACAAAAATTACGTCTTCAGAATGACATTAAAAATAAATGGGAGAATGAATTTAAAGATATGGACCCGGAAGAGAGAAACAAAAAATTTTGGTCAGAAAAATCCGAGCATGCACCTGAAGTAAGGTATGAAATAGAACGTATGCGACAATTAAAATTAAAAGGTTACGAAACCGAGAAGGATGAAGTGAAATCATCTTATAAATTATTCGCTGTAGATGGCCGACCTTTTAATATAAATCAACCAAAAATAGAATTCTCATTCAGCGACTTCGAACCCGACAAATTTATTTTAGATTTGGCTGTATATAAACATTTGGACAGTTCCCTACTGGATGTCGACGTGCAACCCAATTATGTGCGAGTAACAATAAAGAGAAAAATTTTTCAGCTCCATCTACCGGAAGAAGTTAATACTACGAACTCATTTGCTAAGCGTTCACAGATAACTGGCCATTTAGTCATAACCATGCCAAAAGCAAATTATGTTTTAAAAACACAGATGGCGCCAAAGAAAAATAATGAATTCGCATCACATTCCCAGACGGTGCACGAGGTTAAATATTGTCATACAAATACAGGAAAAAGCAAAAGAGAATATTTGGAGATCGGACCTGCTGAAAATGTACTTGACTTCACTAAAATAACTCAGCAAAATATAAAATCTGCGTACATAGATCCCAAAATAAAGTTCCAGGAAAAGAAACCGTCAAAGGGCTTTATCGACAATCCAGAAGTTCCCATGCTTGAGTAACATTTATTTAATATTTTATCTTGAATAATTAGCTACAACGCTTAAATAACCTACTTTACTCACACGTATTTCTTCTAAAATAAGTAATATTAAACATAAATAAATATAGCTCGGCATTTTAAATAAAACGAGTTTAAGCACGTTATACGTTATTTTCTTTTTATAGAAGAGGTGGGGAAACGAGCATGCACCTAACCTGATGATATGTGACTACCGCCGCCCATGAGCAGCCGCAACACCAGGGGAATTGCAGGTGCGTTGCTGACCTTTAACCTCTTTAACGGCAAGAGTCCAAATTTGACCACATCAATATGCCGTCAAAATTCAAGAGGTCAAATATGACCGCAACCACACATAGCACGTTAACCCATCAATACTTATATT
>DWHP01009947.1:0-10034 GCA_018247895.1 Parnassius honrathi | reverse complement strand
TTAAGCTGCTATTTGACGCTGGTATTCTGTGAGAGCGTGGTCCTTTCCCGGTCGAGCCGACCCATTCGTGCTACAACCGCAATAACTGCAGCGTGGCCCTACCACGTAAAAATATATCTTATGTCATTTCTATATATGGGTAATATATCTTATTAAAATATTGACCGTCTAGTTAATTTAAAACCTAAATAAAACCTTAATTATGTCCAAACTATCCATTAAGCAAAGGCCGTGGGAGCTCAGGGGCTGAACGCTCGCTGTAAATTTAATAAATTTAATACGCGAGCAACCCGAGTGTGACCCGCGTCGGCGCCAATAATGTTATTGTTTGTAATTTTAAGTGCTAATTATTAAGGTAAATATTGTAAAAGAACCTGTCATGTACAGGTTCCTTTACAATATTTTTGAGAAATAAAAAAATATATATTTAAACACCTCCCCACCAGAGTGGGTTCAAGCGCAAGACTAACGGCATTACGTTCTTTCCGAGGCACGGTGTGAAACATCTTCAACTTCCACACTCAGGTCTGCT
Organism: Parnassius honrathi; assembly: GCA_018247895.1. Classification (NCBI taxonomy): domain Eukaryota; kingdom Metazoa; phylum Arthropoda; class Insecta; order Lepidoptera; family Papilionidae; genus Parnassius; species Parnassius honrathi. Next base: position 9,502 of record DWHP01009947.1, on the reverse strand, counting down.
ACTAAGAGCTTCTCGACAGAAAAACCCAATACCCAATTTTGACCCGACCCGGGATTCAAACACGGAACCACTTGATAAACTGCACTTGATCAACGGTACCAGCGTCAATATCTGATACTACGACCAACAATTCACCAATCAACCAACGTGTCGATTATGGTAAATTCTGGCAGCAATTAACGAGGCCCATGTCTAACATTAGACTGTCACGGACTGATGAAGAAGCGGAGAGGAGTACAATATACGACACAATGGGAGCTAAAAACTTAAAGAAATTTCGACTTGTATCATGAATTTTGATCATATTAAAATTTTCATATCCCCACTACCAGGACCAGGAGAAAAATCGAATTCAGAGTGCAGAGACTTGGGCCTATTTAATATCTTTTAAGTCAAAAATATATGTTTGTTTTTTATTTCATTTATTTAATACTTCATCATCATTACAGCCCTCCACAAGTCAACTGCTGAACATAGGCCTCTCGCAAGGAATCTGCATCCATCAACTTCCTGCATATCCTACCAGAGCGTCACTCCATCTAGTAGAGGGCCACCCTACACTTCGCCTACTAGGCTATGGCTTGAAAACCTTGCTTCCCCATCGGTTGTTGGTATTTCGAGCTATATAGCCGGCCCATCGAAACTGTGGCTTACTAATCCGTTGGACTATTTCGGTTACTCTGGATCTACTGCGGATATCCTCATTTCGAAGTTTATCGCGCCGAGAAACCCCGATCATAGCCTTCTCCAAAACTTGCTGAGTGACCTCGAGCTTATTCAAATAGCAAGCTGTCAACAACCACCTCTCAGATCTGTAAGTCATCACTAGCAACATGCACTGGTTGTACAATCTTGTTTCCAAGTTTTGAGGTAAACCTAGATGTGTCGTAATCTCCCAAACAAGATGAATCAGTCAATGGACCTCTCTGTCGAAGTTGGACTGCAGCATTAAGCTGCTATTTTACGCTAGTACCCTGGTAGCGTGGTCCCTACCCGGTCAAGCAAATCCGTTCGTGCTACCATATTAGTAATTTAGCTGCAGCATGATTCTACCACGAACAAACGTCCTACCTCCTACAGGAAAGGACAAAACAACGTCATACAGCTGTTAGGAAAATCAAATGAGCTTTCTTTTACACTTATACTTATTTATTTTAAGATAAACCGTTGAAAGCATCGCCCGGCTGTTCTGAGTACCGTTTCAAAAATGGCATTTATAAAGCCATGATCTTTAAGTTAAAGAAAAACGCGTGTTTCTTAAATACCTTATATTTAACGCAAGTCAAGTCTTATACTTGCGTTAAATATAGTCGCGAAATTTCTGCATTTGGAAGAAAAAACTACAAAAATTATTACTGCGTTCGGGGAATTAACCTTTACCTATAGACAGTATACCTGTATGGTTATTGCCGCTGGTCTTATTTCTGTTACAAATAAAGAAAAACACAATGTTGTGTCCACAGAAATCTAGTACCTTATTATTTAGATGTGGTTGTATCACTTTTAAAAGTAACGAATTGCTATCCGTTAGTCTCACCAGAACTCAAAAACGACTCGACCGATTTTGATGAAATATTTTGAGTTTATTTTAATGGGTCTTTAGATGGTTTGGTTTCACATTTGGACCCAGTGGGTCGCGCGGTCCAGAAATCACCAGTGTGAAACCGCGGCGGATCCTAGTCATAATAATAATTATTGCAAATCTCTAATCTTTTCTCTAAGTCTTTTCTAAATTCTTCTTTAAATATCATAAAATAGAATTGTCTAACCATTACCTTTACATCCTACCACGGATTACCATTATAGCCACGGGATATGTGGTAGTGAATATTCTTGCACCGCTCTACACGCTTAGTGGAATTAAACTGATACTACCATTGGATCCTATTACGTTTTTGTCATATAATGTGTTAATGAAATGAAACATTATATGAAATACAATGATTTTACTCTATATAAGAAAATAAATTTCGTTTGTCAAATGTTATTTTTTAAAATATTCTAATACTATTTCGGTTCCGAAATGAAAAATTAATAACCTCAAAAGAATCTCCGCAGATGTCCTCTTCTTTATCAGTAACTAATTCTATGATGTAGTCGAAGGATGATCAAAGGATGATTACAATTTCAGTGTATAGCGAAGCCGAGTAGACCATCCAGCACAAGCAGCACCTATTCACATATATGTCGGATGTGCAAAGAATAAAAGGCAATGTGGTTATTTTTATATATTAATGATAACTGTGTAGTGCCGGTGTTAGAATATCCTCTATCACGACTGTCTCGTTGGTCGAGTGGTTGTAATAGTGTGACTGCTGATCATGAGATCCTGGGTTCTAATTCCGGATCAGGCCAAACCAAATCAATTATTTAGTTTTTCCGTCAAGCAATTCTCAGTAGCTGCCCTTCCGGGCAGTTGGCGGTGTCTCACTCCCGTGCCTCGGAAAGCAGGTAAAGCCGATGGCCTTGCGCCTGATCTCCCTTCAGTCATGTTGATTTGCCGTCCACCGGATAATGAGAGTGAGGGAATAGAGAGTGCACCTGTGCTTGCAGATGCACTTGCGCACGATAATCCTGTCCCGCGCTGATGATTGGTCTCCGTTGAGGCTGGCCGCCATCTACCGAAATTCGGTCTGGAGGATATTATTATTAACACATATCATCTCGCTGGTGTCGCAAGAGGCATGTTCCCAGTTACGTCTAAAATTAAATACTGCGGTCGCCAGTCCGCTTCCCAAGCGTGGGAATTATGGCAAATACGGGGGAATCTTATGAGGAAATCTGTAGGGGAGGCGTATGTTTAGCAGTGAACTTTAACTGGCTTTACGGGAAACGGATAACTATTATAAGGATGGAGAATGCTCGCACTGAAGTAATGACGTAAGAAAATCTATTTTCCATACTGGTTGATAAAGAAATAAGAAAAAAAAGAGAATATGAACTTGATAATTATTTTTGTAGTCAACAAGAAAAAAAGTATAGAAATAACATGACATGTTATTCCTGATTTCAAATACCATAACACGTAAATGTTAGATAAGATATTTTATTATTGTCAATAAATACAGCATTAAGATACAAAAACAATAATAATATGGCTCTTCTCCTTTCCGGAAAGCGCCAAGAACTTGCGTTTCAACGCTGAATGAACTTTGCACTTAATCTTTGGGAGTAAAACAACTCTCTTGCAGAGATATAAGTAAAATGAAAGTTACTTTCATTTTTTTTAAAGTCCATTGCTGAACATAGTAAGTAGGTTTACGTGGTAACAGTTATGGTTGTAGCACGAATAGGTCGGCTAAACCGGGAAAGACAACGCTCTCACAGAAAACCAGCGTAAAATAGCAGCTTAATGCTGCTGTGTTTGGTATGGTGAGTGTTTGGTATGGTGAGTGTAGATAACCCTTTTTACTGTAAACGAGGCATTCCATCGTTGCCTTCAGGGATCGCAAAGCATCTGCATTTTGGTTCTTAATCGAAGAAAAAAGTGGATGTCTATGGGCCGCAGCATCCACTTATCATCAGGTGGTATATGTGCTCGTTTGACACCCCCGTTCCATAAAAGAGTTCACCACAAAAATTGCTCCATGGTTAAAATGGCAGGCGGAATGACGACCGCAGTATTTTTAAAACTTTAATCATCACTAGGAAAACGCTGCTAATTTTCTCCTCTTTTATTTCTCACTGTCGTCTCTTACAACATCCACGGCATGGTTGTATGGGTAAGCGGAAGCTCTTTGTCCGCTACTTCACGGCCCCTAAGCAAGATGGTCAGGTATTATGTTTCTTCATTCTACTAACAAAAACTTATATTAAACTGAATACTACATACAATACCATGTATAATATTTATACATGGTACAGGTATATTCATAGAATACTATAACACACAATGGAGTGGCTTTCAACCCTATTTTTTTACGAGGATCGGTGTCGCCGGGAGCACACATACAGGCAATTACGTCGTATTATCACTACTACAAACCCGATTCGCTGTATTGACAGACAGCGAATTTACACATTTTAGGTTTTTGATTAATGTTTTTGACACATCTATATTCATTATTCATTTCATTATTTTTTTTCTAATATTTACAAAATATAAATAGTTTCGACTTACTGGTTGTAAGATATGTCTCCTTTATTTAATTTCCATTTACCGCTGTTCTTTCGACATGTAATTTGATTTGATTGATTGTGTTGACATTTATGGGTGTGCATTGACATGTTAGCGACATGTTAGTAACTACACGTCTACACGGGTTCGCCCACTTCCCCTTCTATTATGTAAGTATTATAGTATTCTGTGGGTACATTAGTTGTATATTTGTAGCAAAAACGGGTAGGCTCAACCGGCGGAGGACCACGCTCTCACAGAATATCAACCATGGGCCTCAGCATTCACTCACCATTGGGTGGTCTCTGTCCTCGTTTGTCACCCTTATCCTATTAAAAACGCAACAATATTAAAACTAATTCCAAATCATGTTTGTAATATTAAGATATTATTTCAATTATATTTTTAACTTTGTACGAAATATCTAATAATTTCTAAGTAGATTTTTAATTATTAATTTCTATCTCAATACAAAAAGATCTTTAGCCGCCTGACTGATATCATCATCACGGGCCTTTTAAATGTTTTATTTACATGTTTCCTGTACTGTGTTTGACGGATTCCGTAAATCAGAGATTGTTCTGAGGGAGATTTAGAAAAGGGAATATCCGAATTTTCGTTTCAAACATCAACCTCACCAACTCAGATTAAACTTTGAAATTAACAATTCCATTAGTGATGGTCGGTATGAAACCCGGATTGCCCGCGTAATAACGGCGAGCGCTTATTCGTTTAGGTATAACAGCTCTGACATCATCATTAGTGGTTAATCTATTAAAAATCCAGAAACTAGTTTCTAGAGATTTGCGATGTGGAATAACATTGTCTCCGCTTTGAGCTCATCAATCCGTCCGTCCAACCTTTCAAGAAATGAATGCCTTATTGCGCCTTCTTAATAAAAACAATGTCCACCAGTGGTTTAAAAAGCTGAAGTTCGTCTTCAAACATTTTAAACTTTAAAATTTGATAAGTGAAGTATTTAGATTTGAGTTATAAATATTGTAAATATCACCAGTTAGACTTGCGTAAGAACTTCCGTGCCTAGGAATCATTGATTACAATATAAGTTGCCAATTTGACAGTTCTTAAATAGCCATTGCAATTAGTACAACTGCATTCGAATAGCATTGCCGCTGGAGGTCCAGAATGAGTGTACAGCCACATGGCTGGCCTGAGGTGGCCACTCCGAGTGGGCTTCGCGAGCCCACTTCGGATGTGTGCCGGTGGGCTGCGGCGAGAGGGATGCCCTCTCCCCCTACCACTGCAGCCAAGGTGGAGTCGCGGAGGAAGAGGAGTGTTGGTGTGGTGATGCGCCACGGATGTGTGCGAAAGCGTTCCCGTGGCCCTGCCAATATGCGACGAAGGTTGAACATCATGGGATTTTAATCCGTGCGAGTCCAACATAACCCGTCCATGCGCCGCGAAGTGGGCACGCGTGGGTATTTCCCCACGTTAAATAAAAAAAGGCCGCTACCGAGCCTTTGGTGGTCCCGAGTGAGTGCAATTTAAATGGCAATGAAAGGCCTTTTTTCTTTTTATTGATACGCTTCCACCTTCGAATAACAATCTGCATAATGTCGTTTCTGCCAAATCTCTATGGACGAAAGATCTGAAAATAGTAGCGTCCCCCGTGGTATCCATGACGATAAGTGAATTCATTCGTGAATGAAGTTAATATTATAGACTATTTAGTCTATAATATTAACTTGGAATTTTTTTATACTTTTTGATAATTATTATAAAAGATGGGCACGAAACTTATGTCATCCGAAAGGTATTGCCTACCACAGACGTGCATAGATCAGGAATGCGTTTAAGGACTAAGATGGAATGTCTCGTTTTCAGTAAAAAGTTTCTCCAGTTGTTTACACTCATCATACGAAACACAGCAGCATCAAGCTGCTATTTTACTCTGGTATTATGTGAGAGCGTGGTCCTTCCCCCGTTGTAGCGACGCATTCGCGCTACAACCATAATAGAGCTGCAGCATGGCTCTCCCACGCTTGAGATGTGTTAATCAATTAGAAAGTATTTAACATCGTACCTAAAATTTGCTCTCCGTTAGTCTCACTAAAACTCGAAAATAGCTCAAACTTTATTGTTCCTGGATGGTTTAGAATCACAATTGAACCATTGGTGGTGCTGTTGTTGAGGTCCAGAAATCACCCGTGCGAAGCCTGGGCGGATCGCTGGTACTTCATAAAAATGTATTCAAATCTTATCAGCTTTTCGTCACACATGTGGTGCGTTTCTTAAAAAACAAATATTAAATTATGTTCTCCATTGCATCATCTCATTGCCTCTTTAGCTGCATACAAGCATACGAACTACGGCATACAATATGATACGGATACGGATATATACAACATGAATACGGAATATGTTAGGACGAGTGGCGCTTGTATTTGAACCAGTTTGGACGTGCAAATTATGTTTATCTATAAATTGTAAATTGCAATTTATGTGCCAATTCATGTGTTCCACCGAGTATGAAGACAGCTGTTTGTCTAGGATTAAAAATAAGTGTTTAGTACATAAGTTATGTAACGCGAATACTAAGAGGTAGGTCTCTTTTTTCAACTATGAGTCTGCATGGGTAGATTTTTTTATAGAATAAGGGTGACAAATGAGCACACAGTCCACCTGATGGTAAGTGGAGGCTGTGGCCCATAGACATCTACACTTTTCTTCAATTAAGAATCAAAATGCTATCTAGCCCTTCTGAGCCTATCATTTATTTCAGAATCTTAATATTTTATATTTTGTCTTCCCAATGTGCTGATGCGTCACATTGCGAAGCCCTTGGGAGAATTAACCCAGCTTAACCCAGCGGACAGTTGATGACGACAGTCACTTAAGTTCACAAGGCGCCCAAGCGATAAAATAACTTGAGATTTATATCGCCATTAAAGCACTTGTTTCGTCGTTTTCTTTAACCTCTCATCCCCCTAGCGGTCGCATGAGCCCGCGATCATATTCCGTCAAATCCCTAACGGTCTAATGTGACCGCACCCATCCACAGTATTTTAACCCATAAATACTTATATTTAGAGACTACTTTTCTATAAAAAAGTTTGGCATTATAGGCTCAATGTGAAATTTCCTATCCTCTAATGCAATAAAAAGTAGTTAGTTTATGGTTTTTTATTTATAATCTATGTCCGTTTCGTACGCCTGTTTCGTGTGCCGTGTTATTGTGTTGATTTTTGGATTTTTTCTAATGTTTTATTTTAGTCCTTAGTATAGTGTTTTATTATAAAATCGCTATAAAAGTCTTTGTGAATATAATTTATCTTTTTACGTAAATAATTTCGAGTAATATATGGAAATAATTGTGATATTTAACCTGCTATCTTGTACTGGGTACGTACATTTTTAACTACGAAAATATAATTAAAATCTATTTGTAATGAATTAAAAGTACTAAAACAAGTAGTACAACATAATAAATAAACAGAAAAAAATATTATATTGAAATTTATAATGAATATTATTAAAATTGTAAAAAATTAAAATAAATGTACGACAAATTCAAGGTTAGTTTATTTTTGGCAACGCCGAGCCACGCGAAGCAAATGCGCGATGTTAATCATTTTAGCTGGGGCCTGAGGGGTTAATCTAAAACAATCTCTTCATGGTCTTAGCAGCATTTATATTTTCACAACCGTCAGTGCTATTTTGCATGCCTCACTGCTGAACGTGGGTCTCATTGCAGGTAGAATTTGCAGTAATCGCTCACCTTTGACACTGCACCCTATAAACAATGTATATAAATATCCATGTTTTACATTTAGCATATAAGGGGTTCTTACACCCACGTCTATCGTAAGCTATGAGTCCTTTTCCATAGTTGCCTCTTGCGCAACACCCAGGGTGTTAAATGGAGCACTAGATTTATTTATTTTAGCATTGCAATCAAAGCAAATCATTGTAATACTTCTTAATAATGTAAGTTTGTTCAGCGTAGATCGAACTAAAAATACATAATAAAAATCTGAAGGCATCTCAGGATAACTATGACATCAAGGTGTTGACCACTTGTCCTTATGATCTTGGGTGATTGTAATTTGTAAAATTAGTTGCAAGAAATCATTATATATGTGAACACTTAGGAGCGTAAATGAGAAGTGGATATTCTGTTGTTTTTCTTTTCTTCCTAGAGTCTGTCTGGGCCTTTCTTTTAACAAGAAGCCGTGCTAGCACTGAGTGCTGTGATCTGGTGCGAAGGGTATATAGAGAGCTAGTATAATTACACGCTGCCAGGCATTCCATCTTAGTCCTCAGGGGTGACAACGCACATGTAGCTTTCTCTGTTTGAAGTTGGCTGAAGCAGTCAGTGCACTGCAGCAACCACATACCATCATGTGGACTGTGAGTTCTCTTGTCAATTCAGTTTTATAAAAAAAAGTATATTCAAATGTGCGAGTGGTCTGATACTGCAAATTAACCTTTACAGTTATTTCCCTATACAGGTCAAGTTTGTTAAATTGAATATTTCTTGCTGTTGATAATGTCTTAATATAAACTCTATGATCAGGCACCGGTATCTTTACCTTCGGCACCGCCACGCCTAGCTTTGGTCAGTTTGGTACCAACACCCAGAACCAAGTAAGTATTATTATTATTTTTAGAACATGAGAACAGCAAAATAACTGTTCATTTGATGGTTCTGCAGCCAACTTTTAATTAAAAGTTTATGAGTGTATGTCTAATCAATCTAGCAACCCAAGCTCCACAGCATCCACTTGTCGTTGGCTGAACTGTGTGCTCATTTGACAACAAAGAATGTTCTGAGTGACTGATTCATGTAACAAAGCACAGCCCAAACCGACTAAGAAATCTGAAATTATGACAGTAGTTGCTTTTTATATTGTAGTAAACTATGGCCAGAGTGAAATAGGGTGTTACAGTTTGTATGAAACTTTTTATTTAACGGGGTGTTTGCCTAGATATTTACTAAAATACCTTTAGTAAATAAAATAAACGAATTCGGATTTATAGATTTTTCAAAAGAACCTTTTACGGGGTCAGAGGGTGTCCACATTTGTATGGAGAAAAATAAATTAATGGTTTTTGAAGTAAAAACTTCTTTAGCACCGTTGTGATTTGAAACTGGATGTAATGAAAAAGCGACAGTAAAAAGAGACAAACACATAAATTCATATGATTTAACGTGGGAGAAAAACTTCGTGATAGGTATAATTGATGCAAATCTTTTTGTAATTAGTGAGTACTGTATAAGGTACATCAAAAAAAGTATAAACATTCGAAGGAAAATTACTCTACTCGTCGTTAAAATTATTGGTACTGTCCCGTAAGTTATTATTTTAAAATAAGTAAATTACATTAATTTATTTTATAATATACTGTGTCATAATTATATTT
>DWHP01009946.1:0-10034 GCA_018247895.1 Parnassius honrathi | reverse complement strand
TGAAGAGACAGTAGCGCCATAGTAGGCCTACTGTACAAACACTTCAGCACTTCGATATACCGACAGTCAACTTGGCACCGCTGAAGAGACAGTAGCGCCATAGTAGGCCTACTGTACAAACACTTCAGCACTTCGATATACCGACAGTCAACTTGGCATCGCTGAAGAGACAGTAGCGCCGCCCAAATTTCGACGGAATCAAAGGCTTTCTCATAGTCTATACACGACAGGCAAAGTGGCAGATTGTACTTGACTTCTGTACAATTTGCCGAAGGATATGTACGTGGTCTATGGTACTAAAGCCCTTTCGGAAACTTCTTTGTTTTAATTTTTTCTTTTTTTTAAATTTTTGGCTGATCTAGAGCATCTGAAACGTCGGGAATTAAAAACATGTTAAAATAAGTTAAATAAACGCCGTAAAATCCGTATATATATTATTCGTTTATTTATTTATTAATATTCCGTTATTTATTATTAACTCCGTGGCGCAGTGGCTTAGCAATAAGTTGCGGCACTGAGGACTGCGGATTCGAATCCCGTGTGTTAAAATAATAAAAGAAATAGCTTGGTAACGACCTCCTTTCCCAAGGGTTATCATCTATAAATTCCTTAATATTATAATAATCCTTTTTATACCAATTTAGTTTAATAAAGTTTTTAAACTTCGCGCATGTTAAATTTTCAATATTTTCCGGAATTTTGCTGTAAAAGCGTGTACAACGTCCTAAAAATAAATTACTGACTCGATAGAGTCGAGTAACAGGTACTACTGGCTTCTGTCCGTTCCTAGTATTTACAGAATGAATATCATTTATTTTTGTAATAATTGATGATTCTTAAACATTAACACTTATGCCTGTCACCCAGAGGGATAGGCAGAGACCACAGACTTCCATTTGGCACGATCCTGACAGACCTCTTTCGCCTCCTCCACATTCATATACCTAGGCATACATGCTCGTCGGCTAATTTGACCCATTTTCAATATATCGCCAATTCGGTCGATAAACTTTCGCCTAGGACGTCAGTTTCCGACTCTTCTGTGCACTTGCCACGCTATTACTCGATTTCTCACTTCAAAATACAGACACCTAGATAGTAAATTCATTTTCTCGTGTAGTGACGATGTAAGAATGTCCACTACCCCATAGCGTTCCGCTGATTGGTATTATAAGAGAGAACGGAGGGAAATCAAAGCAAAACATGCACAGCAGCATCTTTCGGTTAACAACTTGAAATAATAAAAAAAACGTTGCTATCCTGCCTGCCCAGCGTTGCAAATATAGCAGAATCCTCCCTATGAAGCAATTTATGGGAGAAGCCTTTGTTCAACAGTAGACTTACATAGGTTGTAATGGAAATTCATGTATATCTAGATGGCACGTTATCTGTGGTTTCTAAATCGGGGTATGTGTGTTGTATGCAAAAATGCGGTGAAACAGAAACATATTGTGCCAGAAAGCAATAGATTTAAATGAGATAATGATGTCTTCGAGACCGAATTTCGGTCATGTCGGTCGATCTCAACGGAGACTAGCCGTCTGCGCAGGACAGGATTATAGCGCCTGAGTGTACACTCTCTACACCCATGTATACTCTTTATTCCCTAATTCTCAAAGTACAACGGTAATCCAACACGACCGGTGAGACATCACTCGCAGTATTAATGACTTTACGTGCTTTCCCAGCCACAGAGTACGAACGGCTTTACGTGCTTTCCGAGGGCGAAACACCGCTTACTTCCTGACCGGCGTCTCCTGATTATTTCTTAACAGTAAAACCCAGTAACTGATTTTGGTCAGACCTGGGATTCAAACCCGAAACCTTATGATCAGCAGTCGCACTACTACAACCACTAGCACAACGAGGCAGTCATATGCGCGTATATCTAAGTATTAAATCCTATACCTTTAAACAAGCAATTCTTGTGTATATATATATATATACATATTACAATCGGAATTTCGGAAACGGCTCCAACGATTTTCATAAAATTTAGTGTCCAGGGAGTTTTGGGGGCAATAAATCGATCTAGCTAGGATTCATATTTAGAAAATGTCCTTTTGTCCATGTTTTCTGCTACTTTTTATAAGAAGGTAAATTTTGACGATGTGTTCATGTACGTAATAGCTCGAGAACATATCGGGCCGTCGCTATATTATAGTGCCCCGGTTCGCGTCCTGTCTTCGGTGCGACTTTTTTCCTTTTTATTTCAAGTTCTCTTCTTTTTTGAGAAAATCTATTATTTCGAGTCCTTTTTTTAAGTATTTTTTTAAAAATACGAAAATTTAAATTAAACTAATTGCACTCATGTTTTTTACTCAAGTATCCAGTTCAGTTTTTTCTACTATGTCAATAAGATTAAAAAATCTTCGTTTCGTCAGTATGTAATTTGTATCCAAATATAATTTCCAAAGACATGATTTCCAAAAAAATACCGAGCAAAGCTCGGTCATCCAGGTACTAGTTCTTTAAACCGGTATAGTATGTAATTGAAATTAGGACAACATACCGCTCTGCGCTTAACAAGCTGCCTGCCTAGCGCGACACCAAAGAAGTTGGCTTGGAAGTATAACCGCTTAGATAAATGAATAAGTGCACTAAATTGATCACTGATTGCTCAATTCAAATCCGCAATTGCTCACACTATTAATTAATTATTTTATTAGTTATTAATAATTAAAAATACAAAATAGTTTTTGCCTATAATGCTTATGTAAAACCAATGAACGTTTTTGAAAACGAGTAAGTACTCTTGATTACCCACAAAATGCCCAATTAAAATTTGCAATTGCTCACACTATTTATTAATCATGTAATACAATACAATACCCTTTATTGAACACTAAGAGAACAAATAACATACTCGTAACAAGAAACAAACAAAGAGAAAATCAAAAGGCGGTCTTATTGCTATGCAGCAATTTCTTCCAGACAACCTTCTGATGTTGTACGCTCCTGGGTGTTTAAATAAAAGGCATGTTACTTGTCGACGGTCCAAAGTATATTGTCTGAAATACAGGTCGGAATTAATGTACTAACATACAGTTCACACGCGAAGGGGGGATTGCCGCGTAAGCTTAATTCTACACGTACGTGGGAGCGAGTTCACGTTTACACAGCCGTGGGACTAATTTATTGCTTACATCATTTTATTCACATTATAGCTCCCCCGAAAAGTATAGGGTACACACCTCCATTTTATTAGAAAAAAAGGGTTTAAAGGTGTTAGGTGTCATCAGTCATTGCTGGCAAAGTAAAGTCGTATGTGTGGCTATGGGCTTAATTTCCTACATGTAATATACAGTTTTGTTGTACTTTTTTGTTTTGTTCTAGATGCCGAAAGTACGAGCCATAATTACCGAAAAGACTTCCTGGTCTACCGATAGTTTGGAAAAAGCTGATCAACAAGGTTATTGCATTTCCAATTAATCCCCAACTATTTTGAGGAAAAGACTTTGTTACAGCTGAAATTCTCTAATCATAGTCCATTGCGGTTCAAGATTATGATGAATCTATTTCAGCAGCCGCTACTTATGCAGTACATGATAGTATAAGCTCGATTGTAAGCTCGATGCCTAGCACATCAAATCAAGCAGATCAATCAATTCCTGACATATCGGAAAAAATAGACCTAAATACTTTATCCACAGAACAAACCAAAGAAACCTCGAAGAAAGTGTCTATACAAGAATGTATTATGTTCGCACCATGATCCAACGAAGGGTGTGACCTCAATGTACCATTATTAAGGGTAACAAATTTAAGACTTCTCTGGTCCCTAACAGTACTAATATGAGTTAACTCATGTACATCACTTGTACTAAAAGCGTTGTTCCTTAGTACCCATAATTCCCGATTTTGTCATCTAATCACGGAAACATACCCTGCTTGAGGACTATATGCTTTACCAGTGATGGACGTTCACGTGTCTCTCCGTTACTTATTTAACAAAATCAAATTTTGTTTTATTTATATATTTCATTTCTATTTTCATTTCCTTTTATCCTTTTTTGTATTTATTGTACCTGTCGTTAACATTTATAGTCAAGGGGCTATATACTATCATGCTCCACTTTCATACAAACTACCATTATTCCTGCTCACACTGAACACATTACATGGACTTTAAGCGTCATCAAATATTTGGGTGATCAGTCCAATACTGATGAAACTTAGGATGTCAATCACGCATAATCACAACTTCGAGCGTTCATTCTTTCATTCCTCATGTCTCTTAAAATATTCCTTCAAATTTTTCAAAGATGTAGATTCTAGTCGATTTTCCTTCCATTAATTATTCTGTTATGGAACATACCTATTAAGCCTTCTTTTAATTACGACATTTCTTACTTTATTTAATATCCGTTATATTATTCGTCTTTATTGAAATGCTACTTAGTTTGGTTGATTTATTTATTATGTACCCAAACCGGTTATGTTATTAATTTATAATAGCGTTATATCACTTCAAAAATCATCTAATATTCCTTCAGCAGAACACGCCAGGTTCTTAAAAACATAAAACTTTTGCCTCAAAAAACATTATTGCTCACTAAGTCTAAACATATTTTTCATAATATACCACTTACAAGTTTAATAGTAATTTTATCATAGCATAATTTGTTATCGTATGGAATATGCTCAAGTTCTCATGTTTCAATACGCAAGGCTTTGGCCACTATCTACTAAAAGACTTGATGAATGATTTATTTCCGTACTCGAATGGACTATGTTAATTATATTATAGTTTAAAATAGACTTATCGCTATTCTCTACGATGAGGGCTGATTTTAGCTAAATATTCCCTAATTTCTTCGGAATCATTTTGTAATTTTCGCAATTCTAACAAGGACATAACGTTAAAACATTAGCAGATATAACAAAAATATTATATTATTTTATCGGCAAAAGGACAGAATATGGCTTACTTGGCTAACCTATTCGATTTCTACGGGACTTCGACGACGAGGTGTGTGCATCGGTGCAGTTCGAGGACGGGCCGGGCACGAAGGTGGTCGTTGGGGCTCCAGGTTATGCTGTCATCTTCTTGAATTGGGCCGGGTATTTCTCTGGACACCTCTTGATGTGGGCCGGGTTTTCCCTGGACACCTCTTGATGTGGGCCGGGTTTTCCCTGGACACCTCTTGATGTCCTTGATGTGACATCTTGATGTCTCTTGATGACCATGTAGTGTGGTTTAAATGCGGTCTGGGCGGTTCAGATTGTTCGTCGAGATGACGTTCAGTTCTCGTTTTAGGTTTCCGATGGATGCTCGATCGGCACTTCTTTTACGACGTAATAAATGATGGCGCCAGCGACCAGAGCGACGATGATAATTGTTAGGATTTGTCATGTGTAGTATTTCAAATCTTCCTGTTGGCGTTTGGTTGTGGTTGATGCTGCTCCGTAGGCGTTCTGTTGACTACTTGTTCTTTCGACTAGCTTTTTCCCATATTTGTATTTCTTGTACTTTTGTAGAGTCTTCTTTCTTGATTTCTTTTAGGACTTCTTTCAAGAGGTTTCTTTCTTGATTTGGTAGATTTTCGTCATATCCGGTATTACGACCCTGAGTTGCCCAGACGAAGGTCGACTGAGGTAGGGTCCATCTGTACTCCAGCTCGACGGGCAACCAATGGGAGAGCCCAATGGCTTATGGAGAATTCTTATACGTATGACTGGCAAGCAAATCAACTTACTAACTTACGTATTTCCGGAGTAGGTTAGACCCCAAGGCGTCGTCAGCGTTATGTGAAGGTAGTGTGTATGTGAAAGAAGGTGTATTACGCGTGAGCTGACTTTACCGAGGTAGGCGGACAAACCCGCCGTCGCTGCACCGTTTCAAAGGACGCCCTCATTTCTGGGCGCCGAACTCCAGTCTAACGTCACTTAGCACAAAACTATAGTCTAAGAGTAACGCAAACACCTTTCAATTTAGGAAGTTTAGAGTTCAATCGAACAGGCAAATCTGATCGTACTATATTAAATGCTACGCACATTCGGAGCTTCTAGACTGTAATCTAACGGATTCCGTGCGATATCAAAAACGCCGCATAGGCAACTAGTCGGCACAATTAACAAGTGAAGCACTCATAATTTACACACATAACCACACAGATTAATGAATAAGTGCATATAATTGCTCACTAATTGCTCAATTTAAATCCGCAATTGGTCACACAATTGATCAATTATTTTATTAGTTATTAATTATTAAAAATACAAAATTGTTATAGCCTTAAAAGCAAAGAACTTTTCTAAAAATTAATAAAAACTCCTAATTGCTCACAAAATGCCTAACTGCAAAGTTAAATATAATGCCTAAATGCAAAAAATTTCGGTTTTGTCATTTAGTTTTTTACAAATCAAATTAATGCATGCTGTTTTTATGTTTTTTAAGAATGTCAAGAATAGTAAAAAACATTTTTATGAATTCTGTTTACTTATTGTACACTTTATTACAAACCTTTATTGAATAAAACGTCTTTTACAGATTTTATCGCATTTAAATCTACTTATTTTTAATTCCTATGTATTCAGGTACTTTGTAGCACCCATAGTCACGGGCGACTCAAAAAATATTAAAAATAAGTAGAATAAAATGCAATGAAATTCGTAAACGTACTTTTATTCAATGTTTACTCAGTGGAGTTTGCGTAAATATAAAAAATCGTTATATAAACGCTTTTAATGAGGATATTAAGCACTTTTTATTTCAAAAATGTACTATTGAAAATATCAGAGGTATTAAAATTTGAACCTGAACACTTTCTATCGTTCAAGAGTTCATTTTCTTCACAATTTAGGTATTACAAGTATTTCGACGTTGTATCAAAAGAAAATGGGAAAGTTGCGCACTCAGACACGATCAAGACCTCGAGAGGCATTTCTTCCGAGTTAAAGGAATAAGAAAGAATCCCCGAAATAATAAATTCCTTAAGGCCCCGATAAGTGCTCCGGACAAGCGGCCGCGTTATTGAGGCAAATTGTGAACACCCTGCAGGCCTCGGCTAATGCCACGAAATAATTTTTGTCCTTATTTATATATAATATACCTACTGGAAGAGTTTCGCTATATTTGTGTTCCTTACAAAAAGTTTAACAATCATTTTTGTACATTTTCAACAGTTTTTAAACGTGATTAATTGAATTCTTACAAACAATTGGCTACAGAACTCTATTCATTTGAAAGCTAAATTAATTATTAATTATAATTTAACAAAAAAAGTTCATTAGAATTAGCTTTAAATATAATTAAACTTATTTGAGTGCGTTAAAAAATTCCGTTTCCAGTTAAATTAGGTCTTCGTCGTCACCCGGTAAACGTCTCATAAGAAGCAACATTGCTATAATCTGTGGAATTCGACCCCCATCTTGTAATATAGTTGCCACCCCTAAATTTGACACTGCGCGCGTCACAAAAGTAAGTAAGTGCAAATTGTAAGTTCTTATATTTAAAACTGAGAATTTTATCCATTTTTACATAATAGTATTACGTATTATTTTTATGTTTTGTTTCTACATCAGCCACATCATCATTCCTCATCATCAGTCCGTTAAAGTTCAGTGATGGACGTAGGTCTTTAAGTGAAAGACTATTAGCTCTTATCGTTATGTTTTACAGGAGCATAGAAGATCTGAGATTTTACCAGACGCTTGACACCTTTAAATCTTACCTACCTAGATAAAAAAGAAGCAAAAATTAGCAATTCGTCCGTGTCGACAGGGTTCGAACCCGGTTTTCTCCCATACCGTGAAAGTTACGGCGAGCACTTAGCACCCAAGCTTCCACGGTTCTGAGGACTTGTGAAGTTTCCTACTTGCACTATAGCAATGATCTAATTGCTATGAATGTAGACTGTAAGCTTTTTACTTTTATTTAATACGTCTGGCGTTAAAAATATTATTAAATTACCATCTTCTATCGGATACCGTTTATCAAAAGCCAAATCTTATGGTGTCTCATAATCTTTCTGGCATTTCTTATAGTTGCCTTCACTGACACCGGTTCGCCATCACCGGGATGTTTTTGGTTATACTTGCAAAATAGCATCCTTTGCAGGGTAAAAACTATTCTTAAACTACTTAGTTTTCAAGAGTTTCAGATTACATGTAGTTTTCTTTGTTTTGATTTGTCTTCTCGTAACTATGCTTATAATGGCTGACTGGATTGACAATTATATAATATATTATATATGTCGTAGTGTAGAATATTTATGCCATATGATGATGGCGTATGAGGATCCATCACCCCATTTCACACGGAACACAGGTTACTATAAATGGTAACGAACGATTATGGGAATGGCAGGAATAACGTTTTTGCTTCCGATAGATGGCGGGCATTTCTTTACTCAAGGCGTAAAATACCCTGACCGACGTCGGTTAGCAGCGCCAAATGTGCAAGACTACTTCACTCATCAATTTACCCCCCAAGCTTGACGATTAAGGCAAATTCTTCCCGCTACCTGAGAGTCCCGTGGTCCACATTGCGTGCTACGGGCTGATGATGATAAAAAGCAGCGAATCTTCCACGATATGTATTTGATTCCAGTGGTTAACAAAACTGATATTTGAATAAAACTGATTTTTACGGATTTTATCGCGTTTAATTTGCTTTATTTTAATACCCGACGTTTCGAATGATTTTCAGCACCCACGGTCACGGGTGACTAAAGTGATTGACGTCCAGATGTCGGAGTTAACCGGAGTACCTTCAGCTTTTTAATTATCTGGTCTGATCTACGCAGAATGAACTTAATGTGTATACTATGTATTTCTATCTTAATATGTGTTTTTTAATATCAATAGCCGCACGTCAATCAATAGTCAACGATGATCGTTGACAGGAATCGATGTTCTTTCGCGAGAATTTGTGGTCTATCGAATCTGATGTAAAGGTGGTGACCATCTAGGGTGTGATTGTAAACTGCAGACTTCCGGAGCGTTGGTGTTTCATATCAGCTATATGTGCTTGGAATCCTGTAATTAATAAAATTAAAACTAAACCCAAGCACACCATTATACTCGTAAGACATCAAGACAAAGTAAGTTCATTATGCGTAGATCGGACCAAATGTAATATATAAAAAGCTGAAGGTACTCCGAATTAACTCTGATATCGGGACGTTCAACACCTCTGTCCCTCATGACCATGGGTGCTGGAAAGCTTCCAAAACTTAGAGTATTAAAATAAGCAAATTAAACGCAATAAAATCCGTAAAATTAGTTTTATTAAATGTGTAGTGTTCGCGTAAATATAAAAAATCATTATGAAAACTGGTAATTAAGAAAATTTATTTTAACACTAAACAAAATTATTTCGCATTCTGAAGTCGATGGTTTATCTGTACCTTATGTTCATCGACTTCATAATGAGTAATTAATTAATTCTTGTTGGTTTGTTGAAGTCTAAGGCGTATCACAATCTCAATGTTGTCTAAATGGTTACATTAACAAATTTATTCCCTTTTTTGCCACCTTGTTTGATTTTTCTTTAAATTTTTATGGTACCACTGAGAAGTAAAAACCTTTTTAATGAAATAATAATTCTCAAAATCAGTACACAATTGATGCAGATATCGCGTAACAAATTAAATACAAAAATATACTGTTGCGGCCCTGAGTTGCCCAGAAGAAGGTCGACTAGGTTAGGGCCCATTAATAACAAGCTCGACGAGCAATCCAGGGGAGAGATCAATGGCTTATGGAAATTTATTATATAAGGGATACAAGACCATACAAAACTTACCTAGGTCAGGAGTAGGGTAGACCACGAGGCGTCGTCAGCGTGGTGTGAAGGTAGTGTGGGTGTGTATATGAAAGAGGGTGTATAGTGAGTGTTTAGCTGACGTCACCAAGGTGTGCGGACAACCCGCCGTCGCTGCACCGCTCCAAAGTACGGCCTCCCTTCCGGGCGCCGAACTCCAGTCTCACTTCACTTAGCACAAATACAGCACTATAGTCTAAGTTGATATATAGTCAAAGTTTAGAGTTCAATCGAATAAGCGAATTCACTTCGTACTATATCAAAA
>DWHP01009945.1:0-10035 GCA_018247895.1 Parnassius honrathi | reverse complement strand
CGTGTATACAAGCAGAAATTGCACGCTAAAAGCGCACCAAGGGAGCTTTTAACTTAAAACTCATTTTTACTATCGTTATTTTATTGAAAAAAAGTTCAATAAACTTTAATGTAATGTCAAATATAACATTTACGATAGAATTTATTAAAATATAATGAAATATATATTAATTTTTTTATGTTCTAATGTAGCTTTATAAAACCAATAGCACAACCATAACTATTTAAATATAACTATATTGTAATTAAGCACATGCTACAACATGTAACGGTGCATATGTGACTTTTAATGAGACCTCATTTTCGTTAAAAACAGCTTACTTGTCCAGAATTATCAACCCTTAAGACCTTTCGTTACAAATGTATCTATTATTAGCTCTATTTTTACATGTCTTAGTTTCCAATTATTTTTTATTTCAAATTAATGATTTCATAGTACGGCGTCCGAACAATATCCGACAAATTGACGAGCCTGTCACCAAACTTCTGACACCCTGTACGCTTTCCATCTTGTCTGGTAATTCACGTCGGCTGTTAACGTGATAGTTACCTCAACATCTATAAGAAAATTTGAGTTTTTACTAGCATTTTTCGTCGCTACATACGACACTCCATAAATAAATTAAATTAATAGATTTGTATGCCACCTCTGCAAAAGTAAACTGTGTGTAAAACAAAAATGTAATGCTAACTTACAATATGTTCTTCCATATTCTTGGCTAACATCTCATATTATTTATATCCGTGTGGCGACTGTAAACAAAATATCAATCAAATAAATTAATAAGTTAAGTTGGGACAATTAGAATTTTTATTTCATTTAAGTTATTTGACACATGGTACAGATGCATCACTTGTCAGTAGGCCAAAGTCGATAGGATGTAAGAACTATGGCCACAACAAATTTTTCTTGTAATTGAAGTATAACTGCCAAGCAAGTCGCCTACTAATTTCACTCTAAGTGAGTCATGAATTGTTTATACGGAATAGAGTGACTATTTACTATAATACATACATAAGTTATTTGAAAAGGTACCTTAATTAACTTTGCCATAACAAAATCTATTACTTGGAAATACTGTCTGCATGCATACATTTTGACTTTGAACCGCTGCATAGATGCTGCAAAAATAGATGTATTTATATAACACTTCACTTACTTCTTTTTCATTTAATTTTTGGACGGAACTTTAATAATGTTGGTAAAATGATGACCACCCCAGCATAACCGCGGAAAAAAACTCCCAGACGTATTCATATCGACCGTACGGCCATTCCACCGACAGGCAACGCCGTGAATGATGCGATAATCCTGGTACTACTGTATCATCAAACCGTCTAGCTTGCGTGACTCTGCTGATCTATTTCTACAAGTGGACTTTGACAGGCTGATAAGGAAGATATGGAAGAATAAGAACTGACTATAGGGAAACTCTATCTCTAAGGTCTTACCTGTTCATTAGGCATTGCACATTATGAAGAAACGGGATCATAATATGGCATTTTTCGATACAACTTTTACTTTTACGCTAAAGCAAAGTCCGTTTGTAATATTTTTGTGATTTCAAGTTTGTTAAGCTAGTTTTTGCCTTTTTTGTCAATGTATTTTATTAAGCTATATTAGAACATCAGAAAAATAATTAATATTTCACTAGATTTGAATAAATTCTATTGTAATTGTTATATTTGACATTACATTAAACGTTATTGAATTGCAAATTAAAAATTCAAGTTTCGTTTTATTCAAACAACGTTACTAAAAATTTGTTTTAAAAATAAAAACTACCTTGGTACGCTTTTCGCCTGCAATTTCTGTTTGTATACACTTATAATCCAATTACTAAGTCATTTCACGTTTTAATACTGTCAGGAAACTCGTATGCGTAAAAAAAAATTCTATACAATTTATTTATTTTTTCGTATATTGTTGAAGACTTAATATTTTTTTCAAGCGGCGCTTATTTTATGCTCCAAATCTCGATCCTGTAAGGATAAGCACACATTCCACTCGATTAAAAGTTCTGTAGATAGATGATAAAAATTCAAACGTATATACGATACGTTATAACGCCTGAGGACTAAGACAGACATAGGCAAAGTTTGTTTATAACATTTTTGTGATTTCAAGTGTTGTTAATAATAGTTCAGCCTTTTTCCGTGAACGTTTTTGATGATGAATTTAAATACTTTTACAATAATTAATTTTTTATACTAAGTTTTAGCCCTAATTCCTGAAAGGATAAGCACACATTCTACTTTATGAAAAAACAGATGGATAAAACTCAAAGGCGAAAAACTAAAGATGGAATGATTACCACCCGTAACTGTCAAATGTAATATCAATTCCACGAACACGAACATTAACTCTATGAAGGTGGGCCGTGAGATTTGGCCTTATTAAGTTATTAATCAAAACCCTTAGGCATTTTCTGCCATTATCAGTTTAAAACGTGTTAGAGCCGCGCTGCAGGTACATTATGGTTTTAGCATGAATAAGTCGGCTCGACTGGAGAGTGACTACGTTCTCAGAATACCAGCGTAAAACAACAGCTTAATGATGTTGAGTTTTAATGGTGAGTGTAGAGAACCAGTGTCCGGTTCTCTACACTCATCCTATTACTGGAAATGAGACATTCCACCTTAGCCCTCGGAGGGTGCGCGTAACGCATCTGCATTTTGATTCTCAAATGATGATAAATGTAGATGTCTATGGGCCACAGCATCTACTTACCACCAGGTGGGCTGTGTGTTCGTTTGTCACGGTTTATTAACAAAAAACAAAGTCCACCTACGCATTAGTGAAAATATCACGAGTGAATGCTATAATTCTAAAAATATAGTGGGCGTGATTACTATATAATATTAATATTTCAATAAAGTTAGACCGTAGCGTGAGACTGTTAATAAAGGCTTTATGGCAAAAAATATTTAAAAGAAAGATATTAAATCCAAACATTTTACGTTATAATCACTTTTTAACCAACGTTCGCTTCGAAACCAGGACCTGCAATGTAGAAGCTAGATAGTGACTACTAGTTTACATAAGCGTTATTTTGATTTTTCATCGTCCTATATTTCCATGTTGGTATTTTCAGATACTGCTTTTCATCGTTGACGTTTCATTGCTACATGCTTTCGTACCCGTCCTTTAATTTGCTGAAATGCGGATATATAAAATGCGAAATTTAGAAACACAGGAATGACCACAAAATTTAAAATCTAAAAGTGGAATTTTTCGTACTATTATATTTTTATATGCATACTACGAATTTCTTTAGCATCGGTTAGGGATTTGCCCATTTCCTTAATACGTATATTGAGAAATGAGACATAACAATTATTTGCAGGTTATGCAAATAGTTGTGCGTGATTCCAACCTACATCCACATGGCAGCACCGCAGTCAAACGCAGATTCTAAAATTCTGTTAATGAACCATATTAATTAATTACTTAATTTCAAGATCGAAAGTGCAGGCACTATTATGAAATTTTTAAGGACGTGCCCATATACAATTAAAATACATGCACGTTAGTCTCAGGACTTATGCTTGATCTTTGTAATAATAATCATGTTTTTCAGACCGAATTTCGACCACTTCGGCCATGTTCAACTAAGGCTGCCATAGACATATGCATTAGATAGGAATATAGTGTACATGTGAGTGCTCCCACTCTCTATTACCTCATTTTAATTGTCCGATGAAACGGCAATCCTACATGACCATAATGCGCGGGACCGACTGCTTTTTTGTGCTTTCCGGAGTTTAACATCGACAACTTTCCGAGTGCTGGCTGCTACCGACTTTTTGACTGAATTTCTTATCCCAGGATAGTCCCTAAATAAGTAGTACATGAGAAATTCCTAGTAGGCTAAATATGTTTTACGATTTTTAGATAACGAAAACGGCTACTAATCTCACTCTAAGTGAGTCATGAATTGTTTACAGAGAATATAGTGACTATTAAATACGATACATATCTAAGTTATAAAATATATTAATTGAAAATACTCTCTTGAAATATATCGAGGCATTTTATCTTAATGCTAAGTCTCTGCGCTACGCAAACATTTTGATTTTGTCGCTGCACAGTTATATGTGGGAGTCTATATACTACTTCACCTACTTCTTTTTTCTTCTTTATTTAAAGTCTAAACTCCATACTAATTACCCCCACACACTTTTTTTCCCGTATCATTTTATTATTACCGTATTAGTTTACATACATAATTTGCACATAGACAAACACTCAGAACAAAACAATACTTTCTAGATCATACAAATTATAGGGCGTGGTATATGCGGGATGCAAACCTGCGGCAACTCAATCCACAACGCCATGGAGCCGACGTTCGTCGTACCACCAGGTGGGCTGTATGCTCGTTTTTCACCCTTACTTTTGTAAAAAATAAGATCTGCTACTTGTCGTTAAAAACTAATAGATACTGTCAAGCATACTTTTTGAGTGTAATCTTAACTTAATGATATTAAAAAGAATGTAAATAGCATTAATAAAAGACACTTCTACTTTATTAAGTTACGCTTCAATAACAAATAACGGGCTTGCGGCAGCTTACTTTTTCCAACTTAAATCGTCACGATGTCCCACGTGAAACATTTTGTTTTAGCAATTGTCCAATTCTACAAACTAAAATAAGTTTCAACTGTTTGCAGATTTTGCGTTTCATTACGCTATATATTACACTGCACTTCAGGATTATAGTGAAATTAATCTTTTCTTTCTCTTCTTAGTAAGGAAATGCCTAGGACATATCAGCCACGCGTACAAGTAAGAATTATGTAGAACACCACTACTCTTGCTGCACAGATGCAACGGCGCTCAAATCACGCCGCCGAGCGCCAAAGGCGCATAAAAATTAAAGATTAGCACCATCGTTACAGGAGATCTCATCCTCGTTTTCTTCTATCTCTACATGCATAACCGGATCTCCCACACCAAGGTCTGTCACGTAGATACTTTGATAAGGTAACCGATCACATAAATACACCAGCCTTTTCAACCCCCCTCCACCCTCCCACGATGGGTCTGGTCTGTTTCTCCGCCGCAGACTTCGTTCTGCCATTTTGTAACGTCCACCATATAATATTTAGAATGAATTCACTTTAGTTATAGTTTTACTCGTCAAGCCCTCTCATATAATACCAATATGATAGAGTTAGGGTAATAAATCGCCATTTTGTTACGTTCGCCATATTGTATTGAGAATAATTTAACTTTACTTACTGTGTTTTTTTAAGAAGCTCTTTAATTAGATACTCATATCATAGAGCTTGCTGCGGAAATGATTCATGACTATTTTGTAACATCCTTAATTTTGGATGAAAAATAGCGGCATTTAATTAAGCGTGCACTGTCTTGGGAACCAAACGTTTGTGCCAAATTTTAGCCCGACAGCTTCAGTGAAAGTAGGTGAAATATTGATTCCAAAATTACAAGACCCACATACAAGTGAATTTAAATAAAAGCTTTAATTAAAACTGTAATTACGAATTTCTCCACGCGACTTTATGTGATCCGTCTTTTTATGACAGTTAACACTTATGAAAATGAGGTAAACTTAAAAAAATTAATTGCCTTCATTACCGCTCAGGTCCATTTAATAACTCTACGTAAGTGCTATTAATCGATTTTTTGTAGCTAGAGCTTAAAGTACTACCCAAAATAAAGGTGCTTGCAGCCTAAAACTGTGATGATTAATAATTTTCTTAAAAATCTGAAAAACAGTTGTAAGCATTTTACTTTGAAAAGGCTACGTTTCCATGGTATTGTTGTGCCTATTTCACTTCTTAAACATTGCTAATTTTACTGCCTCGTTAGTATGAATTCCGATTAAGACACCCTAGGTTTGAATCCCGGATCGGCTCAACATCAGGTATTAGGTTCTTTGACAATAAGTTCTCATTAGCACAGCTCGCATTAAAAAAGTTAACCGTGTTTTACTCCTGTGTCGAGAACATCTCGAAAAGGTCATCATCAAAGGTTCTGTGCCTGACCCCTCTCCAGTCGTGTCATCATATCGGACTAAGAGAGTTAAGGAGTAGAGCGTGCACCTCCCCCGAATGGGTTCCCGTCTTGTAATGGTGGCACATGGGGCTTTTTTTGATCAAGCAACTATGCAGGTCTAAAAAGACCAGTATCCCTGCGAACTATAAGATCTATTGTGATCATTGTTATGGCTGTAGTTCACTGGTAAGTCAATGTATCAAAGGAGTTGCTTCGCAGTGGGCGGTTTCAGTTCACTTCTTTTACTTCACGACTTTACAATCAGTTAGGATGTGCAGAGTTATTTCTCCCGTTAAGGAACAGAATCGGTTTATGCTTGAGTTGCTTAGTCCCAGAATGGACATGTGCTTTTTTAAACAACAGTGTCCAGTCAGAGCTCTTGTCAGAATAAGCAGTTAATTCTTACTTAATCGTAGGGCTTCTGAAGCGAATTTACATTCATAAGCCCGGATTAAATTTTTATGATATTTTAAGCCTGGTATCAGACCAGGTCTTAAGTGATTTATTGCGATAAAGTGTTTAATCTCTATTCAATCGGGCTAGGCTTTTTGGGGCTTTTAACAGTGGTAGAGCCACGCAGCAGCATTGCTATTGCATGAATAAGCCGGCTCAAGCCGGGGTGGTACCACGACCTCACAAAATACCTACGTGAAGTGGAAGCTCGGCTTCCGCGTTTCTTCTGGAGAATTCAGGTGGCTAGAGGCTCAATTTCTTCCTCCCCATCAAAGTGGTAGCGGAACTAAATTTTAAACTACTCCAAGAGGGTAATAGCATCCCTGGAAAATCCCTCGCTGAGCGTCCACGACCAAGTTACTCCACTCCTGAGCGTAGGTGCTTAGGCTGACACTCGAATTTGTGGAGGGGGCTCAAGACAACAACTGCTCGGGGCAAGCTGAACACCAAGACTAAGGCGACTCCGGAGGCAATATCAGGGGACTTTACTCTAACCTAAGGCTTGGTTCATGTTTTACCGATCGTGCGGGGAGGTGTGGAGGATCATGCACCTTCCCTGCTGAAACTTCTGCTGACCTCTCATCCCGATGGATATCAGATTTTCAACGACGTCCCTTTAGGCTTTTCGGACCATTGTCTTGTCCAGAGTGTGGTGCCACTCACGCTAAAATCGGGGTTGTATTCTGCGGGCTGCAGCCGCGTTTAGCACTATTGGTCAGCCGATTGGGATAGGATGCGGTCTTTCTTTGCATCCTGCCCCTTCCCCTTCCCTACTACCCTACCCCTTCTTCTCGCCGCACGATCCCAACCTTGTTGGTAATTCTGTCGCTGATGTGGTACTTCTGGGTATGGAACTTTTTATTCCTTCTTCTGTGGTGCCCATCGGAGGCAAATCTCAGCCATGGTTTAGTCACTCCTGTAAAATAGCATCATGCTATAGGCAGGAGCACTACCGCACCTGGGTTGACGCATCAACATCCCAGGATGTAAACACCAGTGCCCTAAAAAGAAGTATAATTCCACCCCCAGGTTCTTCAAAAGAGTCATTGCCAAGACATAGTCAGAGCACATAGGCAGAATTGGCGAAAAAGTAGTTCGCCTTCCTTTTGGAACCCGTGCATTTTGGTCTCTCACCAAGGCTGTCCGAGAGAATTTTTGTCTGCCATATCTTCCATCTCCGCATAGGGAGGACGATTCACTAGCCAATTTGCTAGGCTCTTTCTTTGCGTCCAACTCGGCTCTCAATGACGGGGGAGTACGCCGCTGACCATCCCGCGGTGTGAGTGCTTCATATAGGGGGTGCAGTTCACAAAGCGCTCGGTTCGCAAAGCACTCCTCTCCCTGGAGATCCACAAGTTGAGTGGGCCAGACGGAATCCCACCAATTGTGCTGAGAACGTGTACTCCAGAGTTGACACCGGTTCTAAAGCGTCCTTTCCGGTACTACTGCTCCTTAGGCGTAGTCCCAAAATCATGGAAGACGGCTTTCGTCCATCCGGTACCTAATAAAGGCGACCGCTTAGATCCGTCCAACTACAGGCCTATCGCCATCACCTTCTTGTTCTCCAAAACAATGGAATCCATTGTAAACTGCCAGCTCATAATGTACTTTGGGGATCACCAGCTGATTAGTGATCGCCAACACTGTTTCCGTCGTCGTTGTTCAGATGATGATCTTCTCATCTACCTGACTCATAGATGGGCGGCGGCAGTCGAGTCCAAGGGGGGTGGGCTGTGGCCGTTAGTTTAGACGTTGCGAAGGACTTCGATCGGGGTTGGCACAAAGCGCTTGTTTCGAAGCTCCTTTCCTATGGGCTTCCCGAGAAATTGTGTAATTGGACCACCAGCTTTCGCGCAAATCGGAGCATCAAGGTCGTTTTAGACGGTGCAAGCTCCGACTACAAGCCTACTAACGCTGGCGTTCTACAAGGCTGCGTGTTATCACCGACGCTGTTTCTTCTGCATATCAATTATGTGTTACAAACCAGTAACATTCATTGCTATGCAGATGACAGCACTGATGATGCTCGTACACCGCCCGTGCCAATATTTCTCGAGAAAACGTCCCCGAGTACCGGGACAAACTTGTGTCTGAAGTCTGATCTTTGCTGAACAAATTCTCGGATCGG
This sequence comes from Parnassius honrathi, assembly GCA_018247895.1. NCBI lineage: Eukaryota > Metazoa > Arthropoda > Insecta > Lepidoptera > Papilionidae > Parnassius > Parnassius honrathi. Next base: position 1,430 of record DWHP01009945.1, on the reverse strand, counting down.
GGGTAACTAAATCTAGTCCAGTTTAACCCTCAGAAGACAAAAGTTTACGCGTTAACCGCTAAAAGAACCCTTGTGTCGTATCTTCTCAGTTTCAAGGCACTCCCCTTGTTGCCTCAGCCAGTATAAGAATCCTCGGCGTCGACATATCGAGTGATGGCTTCGTGGTCACTTGAAAGAGAAGACTAAATTAGGCTAATTTAGTCTTCTCTTTCAAGTGAAAAAGTAGATTCTTAAGATAGTATTTCATGCCGGCATACCGCCCGCAACTGGACAAGGCGCAGGTTCGGCCTCACATTGAATACTGTTCCCATCTCTTGGCTGGGGCTCCCCGGTGGCAGCTCCTTCCATTTGACTATCGTGTGCTTTCCGATCGGCTCGATTCACTGGCGCTGCGAAAAGATGTTACATCTCCTTGCATTTTCTTTCGCATATACCTCGGGGAGTGCTCTGAGGAATTGTTCGGATTAATCGCAGCCGCCAAATTTCATGAAAGCACTACACGGCAAACCTGCCTATACCATCCACACCATCCGGATACTTGGCGGTCCACCACTGTATGTTTCACTGTGAGTTATCTTCCGTGTACAACCTCTCTGTAGAATAGTTTACCACCGGCGATTTTTCCGGATTGATACGACTTAGGGACTTTCAAGAAAAGAGCTTACTCCTTTCTAAAAGGCCGGCAACGCACCTACAATGCCCCTGGTGTTGCAGTTATTCATGGGTGGCGGGATCTACAATATAGAAGACAGATAGTGATTGATACGTTATAATCGTTATTTTGATTTTTCATCGTCCTGTATTTCTATAGTGGTATTTCCGGATATTGCTTGTCATCGTTGAAGTTTCATTGCTACATGCGTTTGTACCCGTCCTTTAATTGGCGGCAACGCTTTCACGTAGACATAGAAACACAGGATTAAAAGCAAAATTTGAAATCTAAAAGTGGAATTTTTCGTACTAGTATATTTTAAATTTAATTCATACTAGAAATTTCTGTAGTACAGATTAGGGCTTTGCTCATTTCTGAATACGTATTTTCAGAAATTGGACATAAAAATTATTTGCAGGTAATGCATATACTTGTCCGCGTTTCGAACCTACGTCTACGTGATATCACCACAGTCAAATGCAAACAGAATAATTGTGTTATCACGGTATCATAAACAGTAAACCACACTAGACTTGATTTCACGATCGAAAATGTATATTTACAACTTTTATGTTTTTAGGGATGGGGACTTTTTATACACGTACACTAGTCTCTAATAAATCTCTAAAAGCAATTTTAAGTGCTGATTTACCACGTGCTCGGCGGTGAAGGAAAACGTCGTGAGGAAACCTGCATGTCTAAGAAATAAAGAAAAAAAAATATTTCGAAGACATGTGAAGTTCGCCAACACGCATTGGGGCAGCGCGGCGGACACTTC
>DWHP01009944.1:0-10036 GCA_018247895.1 Parnassius honrathi | reverse complement strand
CTTGACAACATGTCGGGGTAATGAGCAGGAATACTTTGAGCATTTATGTGTATAGCGTTAAAGTTTTTGCTAAATTCGGAAAAAGTTGAATCTAACATAATATTTAAGGGTTCAATGCTTTCAAAGCTGTCAATACTGCTTAATTCATCAGAGGCAGAATCAAAGGCGAAGGAATTGGAACTCCTAACACTATAATCTGAAGAAATCTGATTAAATTATACCTAACCATGCATAACTATGGCACCAGCCTTGTGCCATCTGGAGTAAAAATGTTGATAACTCTATCCCTGGTCCAACATTTGGTGATGAGATGGCCTATGTTTAACAGTGGACTACAATAGGCTGTAATAAATGAATGAGTAGAAAATGATGGTTTTTTTAGAGAAAATGGGTGACAAACGAGCACGCAATCCGCCTGGTGGTAAGTGGATGCTGTGATCTATAGACATCTACGTCTATTTTAACTATGAATCAAAATGCAGATGCGTTGTCACCCTTGAGGACTAAGATAAAATGCCTTATTTCCAGTACTAAGGGTCTCCGGTTCTCTAAACTCACCATACGAAACACACCAGTATAAAGCTGCTGTTTTACGAAAAATTATGTGTTCTGTGAATGCGCTGTCCTATCACAGTCGAGTCAATTCATTTGAGCTACAGCTAAAATAGCTGCAGCGTGGCTCTACTATGTATGAATGATGATAGAACGGTTACTTTTTAAACATATTTAAAAGAGATTGGATAAGATTTATAGTCGCTGGTAAAAAAGGATTATATATATACAAAAATCCAGTCTTTAGTGTAATTATAAAGAGCACTAATAAAATAACACTAATAAAATAACTTTAAAAACAAGCACATTTTCATCAAAGTTTCATAAATATGCCAAATTTTAGGACAATAAGAGAGCAAGTACTAATGTAAAAATTCATAACAAATTTTAAGCCATATTGTTAATACGAAGAAAGCAGTGTAAAAGAAACTAAACTAAGCTTTAAAGCCAAATGCCTCGTTAGGCTAGTCTTCGTAAGAGCAACTGCTCATGGCGTTCGGCTTTGAATCCCGGGTCGGGCCAAAATCAGTAATTTTAAATTTTTCTGTACGAAACACTCAGTTGCAGCCTGGAACCAGGAGCTTACTAGTTTCTCAGCCTCGTGCCTCTAAAAGCACGTATAGCCGTTGGCCGTGCGCCCGATCTCTCTTCGTTCGTGACGGATTGCTATCCCATTAGCCTGAGTTTATGTAGAGTGCACCAGTGGTTACGCTTACACTCCGGCACTACAATCCTGTACCGCACAAATGATTACTGTTGAGACTAGCCGCTGTGACCGATAGTCGATGTTACTACTGTTTGCGACTTAACATTTTGTAAAGCTTCCAACGTCTGCGGTAGATGGCATTGGTGTCGAATTAGAAGTCGTTAGCAATCGACTTCCGTGATTTGTATAGGTCAATGTTGTTTACTTTTAATAAACGAAATCGAACCGGAGATTAACTCTGAGATCAGTACGCAGTTTTGGTCTATTATTTACAATTCCCGTTTGCCCACGTGTGTGTAAAACAGTTCAGTTCAACTCAATCTCCCTTAAAATTACCAACCCGGTATTTAACATTTACATACACAGTACAATAGGGCGATAACAACTGTTTTAGGTTTTGAGAAAGAAAGAAAGACAGTTTTTACTATTTATATAATACCGTTTTCAACGCGTTGTTACTTGAATACATTGCTTTTTGTTATAATAGATGCTTGACTCTGGAGATGAGGACTGTAGCTGTAATGATGCACTCTACTGGCGAGCTCTTAACTAAATCGTGTTTTTCGCCGATTACTCTAATTGTAATTGACAAGGCGGCCGATCGTATATGTAGGGGCCTTATTTGAACGGTAATGGCATTTTCTTCTCTATATTTTTTCGTACACTTCTATTACAAAAACAAATCAGTACCATTCGTGTAAGAATTAGGACACAAGAATTGAGGATGGACCACAAAACTGTTTTGACCCATTTAGTAAAGTCTGACTGTACAAAAAAGTTTTTGTATATAAAATCTTTTCCCAGACCTTTTAATTTATGTTCGTTTTATTATTAATGTTCGTGTAGAATGAAACCTTGTATTTCGCCCTGGATCATGAGAAACTTTCAATAGCCAATTGCACGTAAAGAAGAAAGACAAGTAAGTGCCTCTGCGTTTGCTGAATTAATATATTTGTGAGATGCTGTAATGATAATAATTTTTTAAATTGATATAAAATTTGAATAGTTGATAGCTATTCAGTATTAGTAATTTCTCGATATAACGAATCAATGTACTGAAATCGACCAGATGAACATGATTACTATCATCATTCATCAATCATTATTATCGACGAGTATGTTTACCTGGTCTAATTATCCGAATAAGTACGCCCAACTTCAACCGAGAGGTCATTCAATAGATTACTTAGATAGAGATTTAACTTGGCTGGGCAGCCTTCGGCAGATTACGACACATCTTCAAGTCACAAGACTGTACAACCAGTGTGTGTTGCTGTGATGACATATAGATCTGAGAGTGGTCCTTTCCTGCTGGCCGGATGGGGAAGCTCATGGTCGCTCTGCGAGCTAAGGGATGTTAAAGTTTTTCTGCGTGATAAACTTTTGATTGAGGATATCTGCACTATAACCAGAGTAACTGACAAAGCCTAACGGAGCAGTAAGCTAAGGTGGCAAAATACCGGCGTAGCGACACATTTACTATGGTTAAAATATATAAAATGATTTCTCATTTACTAAAATTGTTTAAGTATTTGAACAAAAATAACTGAAAATAATTTTACAATTAAAAGAAGCATTTCCTATTCGTTGGAATATAAATAAAAGTATGATTTAAAAATGCACTAGGCATTGTATAAGAACCGTATAAATACGTTAAATCAACCAAATATTTGCTGCTGTCTTTCATAGTGGTTTTTATTTTACTAAAATTCTGAATTTCGACATTATAAATATTCATTTTTAAGCACAGAAAGCTTGTTTTTAACCAACTTCATTGTCTTAAAATGATATATTTATGGATTCGTTATTTTTTTTTGATAATAATAATTAGCTTCAGTATAAAATTATAGCTATAGTTATAGATAAAATTAAATGGTTTGATAAATCAATATATCATCGACAGCTTTCTGTTCAAAATATTTTGAAAATTAAAAAAGTTAATAGTAATTCATTGTTAAGATGTTCTTTTCTTCGAAATTAATTCTTCGTTTGTTTTTAGTGTCTTTTAAAATAAATGGAGAAATTGATAATACCTGCTATTTTTCGCAATCACAAGTCTTCAAAATCAAATTTGCAATTTTTGAGTTTGTTGTTAATTTGTACGTAGGTATGGACTTTTGTTTGGCTTTACGGTTGACATGTGTCAATCATGAACGATTCGTTCGTTTAAGCTTGTACACTTAAAGGTATTGATGGTTCATTCATCTGTTTTTGAATATTCCGGTACAACCAATCGCAAACAATCGACGGAACCTTTTTAGCTCGTGATTGATGTGAATTGTGAATGAGTCGAAAACCGACCAAGTCCCGAATGAATCATCATTTGAATGATCGATCCGAATGTACTACTACGCGTGACGAAATGTACTAGAACGATTCAATCACGAGAAATGAATGATTGACAGTGAGAAGAACAATATGACAAAGTGCACTGTTATAAACCATCACAAAATAAATTAATATAGAATCGCTTTACACGATCACCGGATATTGTCCAAACACATTTCCGTTTTAGTAGTGTTAGAATGAATTTCTTTCCAAAACCAAAGCTACTCCGTCGACCGTTGACAAGTAGAGTCAACAGTGGTTGCTCCTATTGTTATGATAGAACCTGATGAGAACTAAATTGTATAAGATACGTGTCATACATTGGATTGCTAACAGTACTAAATATCATTACATTTTACACGACTTTAAAAAAAATAAGAATCGAAAGCAGTCACCCGGACTGACTAGATATTGGATGTATTTCTTTGTGTTAAAATACCACAAAAGCGATTTTAATAAAAAAAGATCATATGTGTTGATTAAGATTAGTTTTGAGAGGATCTCATGTCTTATCCATATGTGGGGCACGAAAAAGTCCACTAATATCCCACGTATACACGTAAACACACACGTATGCACACACATAAACATTTAAAGCTCTATGCGCTACGAACCTTAAAACGTGGAGACATACTGAAATTTGAACGATACTATTACAACAAATTCGCAAGTTACCGTTTATTTAATTTATTCTTTTCGGAAACTGTTACTTTCTCCTTGTTTTAAAGTACAATCGCAATTGAGCAATTGAATAAGGAAACAGGTGCATTTTTCTGAAAACTCACATCGTATATCACCGATGAACAATGGAGACGTGCGTCATACGTGACGATGAGAGATGAAGACAGATCGAGCACGATCTGTGCGGGCATTCCGTTCATAATGTTTGAATATACGATGTCAAAAAAAGAAAAAAAAACGTTGTTGCGGTAAAAGCAAAACAGACGCAGTTTAAATAACTATATAAAACAATTTCAACTCAACTATATGAAATATAAAATAAAATGTTTGCAACTTAACAATTAATTATTGTTATGTGTTGAAAACTGACTATTTCAGCACTACTTTATTCATTCATTCGTTCGTTTACCAAAGCCTATCAAAGTTCTCTGCTGAACAAAGTTCTCCAAATAAGTCGCCTCATAAAAAGGATAATTGCCACAGTTGCCACGCTTGGCGGGAGGGTTGGCAACCGTTGTTTATCATTTTCTGGTTGTTATTAGGAAGACGCTGCGTATTTCCGGGTTTGTTCGTCTCTTACGGCACCGACGAAGCGATATGATAGGATGGTAGGGAATATTCTTAAGCCACTACGAGTGTGACACTGAAAATACTTAGAAAATCAAAAACTGAACAAACTAGCAAGTCATTAGTTTTATTATATCTTTTCAAAATAGTTGCCATTTACAGGGATGGGAGATATGATAATGACATAGAACGACGAGTGAACGCAGGAAATAGAATAAATGGGGCTCTACACTCTATTGTGGAAAGTCATTATGTGGCAAAGAAGGCCCGTATGGCAATTTGCAATGCTGTGTTAGTCCCTACTTTAACGTATGGTAGTGAAAGTTGGGTGTAGCAGAAGAAGCACGAGAGTAGAATAAACGCAGTAGAAATGTGGTAAACATTAAGGAGTATGATAGGGCTGAATCTGAGTGACAGGGTGAGAAATTGTGTAATAAGAGAAGAGAGTGGTATGCAAGATAGGATTAGGAAAGGAATGCTTTGGTGGTTTGGTCATGTAGAAAGAATGAATGAGGAAAGAGAAACAAAGCAAATTTATTTATTTATTTAAAAACTTACATGTAACACCTCAAGCTAAAGAGTACATAGGGCGGACTTAATACCATGTGGCATTCTCTGTCAGTCAACCCTGGGTGCCAAGGACAATTGTTGGCAGGTGTGAACATTATACATAATAAATTATAAAATATGTAGCAGAAGTAAATGGCAGAGTCTGTAAAGGACGCCCTAGGCGAAAGTTTGTCGACCAAATTGGTGATCTATTGAAAAGGGGCCAAATTAGGAGTACTCTTAACTAACTGTTTGCGTGGGTATATGGATGTGAAAGAGGCTGGAAAGGTGTGTCAGGATCGTGTCAAATGGAAGTCTGTAGTCTTTACCTACCCCTCTGGGTGACAGGCATGAGTGTTTACGTATGTATATGATGTCCATTTATATCACTACATCGCTGCATCCGATGGAACCACAGAGAAAAGCACTGTGCCCACTCGTTCTTGGGGGTCTCTTCGACGGCATTTTGAAACGCAGCCATTGCTTCCTCAGCGGCCATAAAACGTTTTCTTCGAAGTTTTTCTTTTATGTTCGGAAATAAATTAAAATCGTAAGGTACGTGGTCGGGTCTACCCAGTAATTCAACGTCTGATGTCGCCAAGTAGTTGTTTTCTTGGCGGTGTGCTACGAAGCGTTGTCGTGGTGTAGGAGGATCCTACTGCGAGGTCGTTTCCACTGAACGTTTTCCAAACAAGTGGCAAGCAATTGTTGGTGTACCACTCTGTGGTAACATTTTTCCCACCATCTTTTTTCCCACGCTTCGACCTCTCTTCCCTTTAGTTGGCAACTCCTCGGAAGAAAACATCCAGACGGCAGACTGTCTCTTAGTTTCAGGGTCATAACAATAAATCCAGTTTTCATCACCCTTAAGTATGTCGAACACTGCATTTGAGTCACGTCCATTAAATCTATGAACCATTTCACGACACCAATCGACACGACGGAGTTTTTGGGCCTCTGTCAAATTATGGGGTATCCACCGGGCACAAAACTTCCTGACCGCTAGATGTTCATGGAGGATTTTGTGCATTTGACTTATACCGATGCCTAAGCTTGTCCAAATCTGCTGATAAGTCACTCTTTTGTCAGTCTCTATCATACGTCGCGCAACACTAATATTATCTTCAGTCGTCGCCGTAGAAGGCCGTCCATCACGCAGATCATCAGTGAGATTAGTGCGACCATATTTAAACTCATTAAACCAGTTGTAAACAGTAGTATGTAATAGTGTTTCATCGTGAAAGGCCAATCGAAGTCTATAATAACTTACTTATTGACTTAAATGACATCGAAAGTCATAAAAATAATTGTACGAAGATTTTCTCGCATTAAATTGACTTGACATGCTAACGTGACACAGACAACAAAACTTTCAGTGTCGCCCCCGTATTGCATGGTCAACGGTACTACTACTAGATTTTTTATAGAAGTAAGGGTGACCAACGAGTAAACGGTCTATATGAAAAAACAAGTGAGAAAACTCACGATACCATTCACACCGTCTGGATACTTGTAATTCCAACATTGCTCGATTTTTCTTCCTTGCACGACTTTTTTGTGGAATCGTTTACCCCCCCCCCCCAACTTCTCCGGACCGATACGACTGATTGACCGCCAAGAAACGAGCTTACTCTTTTATAAAAGGCCGGTGACGTACCTGTTGTTCCTCTGGTATTGAAGTTGTTGTTCATGGGCGACGGTAGTCACTTAGCATCAGGTGAACTGCATTCTCGTTTGTCCTCTCTTTAAAAATAAATTAAGTAATCATGCTGTGTGTCCAAAACATCTACATTCGATTTATAACTGAAATGCACATGCTTTTTCATTCCTTGAGGGTAAAAAGAATCTTCTCGCCATACGAAACACAGCAGCATAATGCTGTTATTATGTGATAGTCTAACCCTTTCCTTATCAAATCGATCCATTTGTCCTATAGCCATAATACAACTGTAGGGTGATAGCTGTCCTATATTATTTTATGTAACCAGTAGAAGATATAAACAATTCTTGCATTTGACTACTGTCGTGACTTGTAACGAATACTTCTCGCACGCAGACTCGACGCCTTGCAGCCTCCTCAACAAGCCGATTTCCGAAAAGGCTTTAGTATTACAGATCACAATGTACAGAATACCGAAGAGTAAAATCTGCAACTTTGCTTTGCAATGTGAAAAAGCCTTTGATTCCGCCGAAATGTTTGCGATGCTGCAGTCCTTTCAGCGGTGTCATATTGACTGGTTGGCTATCCAAGTATACTGCAGAGAGGTGTAAAAGAAAGTGACTTTATATCCTCTAACATATTCACCGTAGCATTGGAAGACCTTTTCATGCTACTGGACAGAAAATAATACGATATTAACATTAATGTCGAGAAAATCACTCACCTTGAATTTGCCGACTTGAGGACATAAAAACTCTGCTTTATGACGTCAGTACTGTCTCCCAATGGATGTCTCCTGATGGAGAAGTGTTAAATTAAGTAGACAATGGACTACGTGAGTCCAACTTCGACTAGTCTAACTACTGGGATTTCTTAGCAAGTAGGCCCAGCTGGTAAGACCCCTGAGGAAGCAAATTCTAAGTAGGCCTTCTCTATAAAATAGAGGGAATTTTTCGTCACTGCCTATCTACTTTAGTTTATTTTTGTCAAAATTTTGCATTTTATATGAAGTTTTTTTGTCTACTTTGACTGGTTTTCGCTTTTTTGTATGATTGGTATTAGTAGTATCAGGCGAGCATAAACATGAAAGAGGTAGTGACATAGTTCTCCAGATCAAATTTTGGTGACGGCGACTAGTCTCATTGTAGTCTAGCAATTTGCGCGTGGCAGAATTGTAGTATCCAAACGCAAGCATTGGTGGACTCCCTATTTATATATATTTTTGTATCAAAAGTATCAGGCAAATAGAAGTCAATATAATTAGTGTTATTATACAAAATCATTCTAACTAACACTACACACACTAATAATACGCATGCTACAACTATTTCACAGGCCGGCGGTAGGATGCTGCCTCTTTCACGTTTGTGTTTGCCTACAAATAAAAAAGCAGTCAATTTAGACCAAAAAGGTGAACATGAAATGCATAATTTTTACAAAAATAAACTCAAGTAGTGATGAAAAATTTCGTCATTTCACAGAGTAGGACTACTGAAAATTTTCTTCCCTACTGGTTTTACCAGTTAGGTCTATTTGGCAGGAAATTCCAGTATTTTACCATTAAAACTTCTGGGAAGAAAATCCCCAGTAGTTTTACTAGTAAGATTACTAGAAATACCCTTTATTAGTATAAATGTATTTTACTCGTACATAATATTTGTATTAATATGAATTTTAATAATAATTTCACGAAACTTCGTGTAAACATTCCCTTATTATGTATTTTAAACATTACTTTCATTAATTGCATCATTATTAGGTACCATTCATTTCAACAATAGTTAGGTAATTCGTTTTACTGTTAACATTAGCATGTCGGTGACGAGCACTCGTAAGATTTTAAACATCCAATAATCTCCCAACGTGCCTAAAAAAGTTTTCACAGTAAAAATGTTCGATATTTTCAATAATCTAATCAAATCAAAGGCCACATTGATGTATGAGTGCCTTGAAAAGTATACGTATAACATCACAGTTTATAGATAAAGCTGATTAATCGCCTAAATAATATTTTAGTCGTTTGTTTATTCAATATGCATTAGCCAACAAACCAAGTAAGAAACCAGTTAAGACAATAGTAGTCACATTTTTAACAGAAGACTTAGCGTGGCGAGGTAGTACCAACTACGTGGACGGTCTTTTCACGGTATTTTTCGAAACAACCGAGCATTTGATAAATTACTGTTTAATATTTGACACAACGGACTTGACTTGGTCGGTGCTCAGCCGCTAACCTCCCACAGGTCTGTTAATTTTAAATAAAAGTACTAATAACGCTATTTGTTAATACTCATTCTCTCAATAACTGTGTCTACAAGTGACTTTAAAGTGATTGTATTAAATGTGGTTTGCAACTGCATTCAAAAAACAGATTCAACCCATAATTTTTGAGTGTATAGTTCCTTTCAACATTAGAATTTTTTAGAAAACCAGTGTCTCTATAAAAATAAATAAAATTGAAGTGTCCGTTTGTAGTGTCAACTTATTAAAAAAACTATTTTAAAAAGTTTTGTTTGTCTGTCTGTCTGTATGTCTATCTATCTGTCTGTCTCTCTGTATGTCTGTTTGTTTGTTCCAGATAATCTCGGAAATGGCTGCACCGATTTTAACAGGACTCACTAGCGGAAAGCTAATGTTATAAAGAGTAACTTGGACTGCTTTGATTTTATAAAAAAAATAGCAAAACCCATAAAATCCAATCGTAACAAATTCCACGTGGACGAAGTCGCGGGGGCATCTAGTCTAGTTATAAATAAAAACATAGCATTGATCACGAATCACATTAAAGTCGTTCCACAGAGTGGCCGTTCAAGAGGTGGCTCTATTTGTCTTCATCTCGTGTCAGGTTAAGCGATAAAATCTATAAAATTGTATGACATTCAATACAGCAGAGATTATCGACAAAGACAAAAGGCAGATGAAAGAGAAAATAGTACCGCCTTTAAAATATATTGGTATTATCTTTTAGGTAAATTTCTTTGCCTGTCAGTAAT
>DWHP01009943.1:0-10036 GCA_018247895.1 Parnassius honrathi | reverse complement strand
CATGCTTTCCTATACGCTGCGTTTCAAAACATTTAAATAGGCTGACGAATCAATTTTGCTCAGTTTCCTTTTAATGGTTGCATCTCTGACAAATCTATAAAACTCAGTTTTCTTTTAATTCAAAAAGCAATGGATAGATGATCATGTGGGCGAAGCCGCGGGTAACAGCTAGTTTAATTATATATAACAATACAAACAATTCACTTATCAAATATTTTGTATTAGCTCATAGTGTCGTTATCGACATTACAGCCTAGATTGCCTCAAAGGCAGGATATTTGCCATAGTTACCACGTCAGGCATATCATGTCTCACGTTTTAGTTTGTCTTTACTACCTTGACACCCACAGGACAATACAGTTTAGTAGATTCTCTTACCTAGCCATTACATGGGCTGAAATGCAAAAATAAAGAGATGTTCGAGTGGTGAAAACTGACCACCGTATTTGAAAGGCATAAGCTTGCAGAAATATCTTCGCATATAAAACCCTAACCATGAAACCTTAGAAGTGTTAAAATAAGAGTTTAATAAGTGTTAAAATAAAAGTTGAGAATGTACCGTGATTCTAGTTTCGCTCTTGTTAGTTGTGGTTTATGTCTCCTTTCAAGATTTTTTATCACTGTCGATGACGTGGTAAATCAAAAGGTCCGTCTAGACTTCTTCTCTTCCTTCTCCTATTTCTTCTGCCAAATAGCAGAGCTTAGATTGCTGCACCTGAAGTGTATAGAGAGCCTGTGAGGCATCCTGTCTTAATCCTCAGAGATGAAAACACGTCTGTTGCCTTCTTTATTAGAAGTCGGTTGCTTCAAATAAAAAACTCGTCCACGGGATACGGTAGCCACTTACCATCAGATAAGCTACACGTTCGTTTGTCACTTCAATTTTATAATAAATAGTGATAGTAAAATTGTGATTCATTATATATATTTTAGTAGAGTCGCTATTTTAAGTTTTTTCGCTTTGCTAAAAGCCAAAAGAAAGGTACGAAGACCCGTGTGCAAAAGAAAGCTGAAAAGCGGACGCTCGTTACACTCGCATTGCTATTTTGCTGCGGATTTGACTGCGTATCGCCCATGATTTTGCCGAGGGCGTCTTTTCTCACAATGTTTTATAAAATTTATGTAACAGATATTGTATGAAAAATATTCATGTAACATACTCTCGGGCACCTGTTTTCATTCCTGATTTTATTAAAAAATTAAAATAAATAAGATATACTTACATATTAAAATAACATTGATACGATAAACAACAAAATCTAAATTTTTAACGGGTAAAACAAGTTGCAAATTTAATCAGAAGATATAAAAATAAACTTTTATGATCTAGTCTTATCCATCTAATATAGAGTCCAGTAGTAAACCCTGTTCTTGATGAAACTCGTCGACTCTGAGAAGTTGTATCGTTAGAATCGCTATCGGTAACAAGAAAATGTTATCTTTTCGCATTTTATTGTCGAACGAGTTTTCTCAGTGCTTTTAATATACCTACCATTCTATTCAATTAATAATTACTACTTTAAAAACCTACGCCTTCTTGCGTGAACATAATTATTAGAAGTAAGTATTGTATAAGGTGATCAAATGCTAGGTTGTAAATTACAATGTCTTAGCGCAACAAAACCCTAATCATACTTGCCTTGAACATAACCACATTGTAATCAATTGGAAACACAGACGGTGGCAAATTATTACACTCTCTATCTGTGCGCTTTGCGAATGAAGACTAACTCGTTCAACTCGTGTGACGTACGCAAAAATGTGTTTATGACTTTAATAATGTTTATGTAAAGAAATAAGTGTATTAATTCAGATGCAGTGGGCAGTTGTGTGGTCAAAGTAAATAGCATAGTGATGGCTGCGATCTACCTATAGAGCGGAACGTCCCGGGCAAATGCACCAATGTCTACTTTAGCGTGTGGTGACGGGTCAAGATCTCATGCTTGATTGGCAGTAATCCGCGCACGGGGCCGTCTGGCTTATTACCAACCTCCTGCCGGAGTCAGGCGCGAAGCAGCTCGCTCTGTTACTTCTGTAAGCGGGAAAACCAGTGCCTTAAGAGGACAGAAGGGTCATCAGTTGCGCTGTTCTGGACTGGTCTGGACTTCTGAGCAAAGCTATTCCAGGCAACTCATTGCGGAGAGTAGTGGGGTTCGTGTGGGGGAATCTGGGGGGTGGGGTCAAAAAAGAGGGGTCTCCGATTCTCTACACTCACCATACGAAACACGGTAGCACTAAGCTGTAATTTTACGCTGGTATGCTGTGAAAGCGTGGTCCTACCCCGGTCAAGCCGACTCATTCATGCTGCAACCACAATATAGCTACAGTATGGCTCTACCACGTCCAAAATGCTTCAAATTCTCAACCATATCCCCATCAAAAGCACCCAACCAACATGAATAAAGTTAAGTAGAATATGGTACACCAACGGTGGTACTTCCTCTCCTTAAAGTGCACCTCAAGAACATTAAGGGTTGCACACTAACCCTGATCCGGTCCATCACCACCTATTCTTCCTAACGGAGACACAGATAGCCACTCCATCTGATGTGGTTGTACCTCAACTATCCACGTTACACACTTGAACATAAGTTCAAACAGCGTGTTGGAGTCTGTGTGTACGTTCATGATGACTTTTGCTGTCGGCATCTCCGTTGCTATGAGGTTCCAGGATTTTCTGCTATATAGCTTTTGCCGGAAACCGATATAGAGACAACTCTCCATGCCTATGTCTATTGATCGCACAGCGGAGATCAGGAGACGACCAGGCTCATTGAACACCTGATAGAGATTTCAGACAAAACCCAATGGAAGTGTCCATCTGCGGAGCTAGTTTTAATCGGGGACTTTAACGCCCATCACAAGGAGTGGTTATTCCCATACGAGAAAGGCTACCATGCTGGGAGAGACGCGGGAAGACTGGCGTTATCGATATTTCACTTATCTGGTTCAAGTAACGATGCAAATTCCAGATGTAGCTGGACATACACTCAATTGCTTGGATCTTTTGGTGACAATAAACACAGACTGGCTTTCGGTATCAGTATCAGCTCCGCTAGTATCATCCGATCACTGTCTGGTGAAATCCGTATCCATCATGTCTCCGTCGGACGACTATACTAGGGGAGTATGGCGGCATGAGTCAGCAGACTTGGAGGAGATTTTATGGCATTATTTTGCATCATACTCGTATCCGTGGCATCAATTGTACTTTTCTTCGAATGAACCCGATTGATCTACCGATGTGATTGCGGTCGTGATACGGCAGGGAATGGAATACTTTATTCCGTTCACCGAAATCTCGCTCGTTCACAAGGCTCGGCCCTGGTATAATGCTAACTGGGCTAGTGTTGAGGCCCGAAAAGAGTCCGCGTCTGAGTTTTAATCGCGATCGCAAGGATAGGATTTGAAAGGTTCTTCCGAAAAAGAGAGCTATTAATTCTGGTGTTAAGTCCTACAGGCAGGTTCTCCGCTGGGCACGATTCGACCAAGTCAATCGTATTGGGGCCAGACTTGCTTCCTACTCTCCTGGTAGAAGGTAAATTTAGTTCCTGTCGAATGCCGTCGAATCCAACTTTTGCCGTCCCTCATAAGCACCAATGCTGAAATCTGGTGGAACACTGGCTCACTGAGAAAGTAACTTTATGTGCATCTCTGTTTGCGAGAAATTCTCGCTGTGATTCTTTGATGCCGAAGGTCACATCCACATAAAGGAGGTACGTAAAGCTTTGCAAAATTTTAGACGTGAATAAAGCCAGTGGACCTGATGGTATTCCTCAGTGGTACTTCAGCATTGCGCACCAGAGTTGTCTCCTGTTCTAACGCGTCTGTACCGACTCTCTCTCAAAAATTGTACTGAACAGTAAATTGCCAAAATACCTTGAAACAAATGACCTCCTAAATGACCACCAATATGGCTTTTGCCGGGGACCACTGGGATCTTCTTGTGTATGTCATGCACTTTAGGGTCGAGGCCACCGAGAAGAACAGTGAAGCTTTAGCAGTTTCTCTCGATATCTCGAAGGCTTTTGGAAGCATTTAGCACGTAAGTCTGCTGAATAAACTTCCTGCCTTCGGCATCCCCGCCGAATTTTGCAACTGGATATCTGAATTTCTAAATAAACGGTCGATCAGGGTAGCCCTAGACCTAATGCACATTAATGTCGGAGTTCTTCAGTGGTCAGTTCTTTTTGCGATTCTTTTCCTGCTGCACATCAATGACCTACTTCTACCAGGTACTGTTTGGTATGCAAATGAGAGCATAGTTAAAGAGAGATGATGTTCATCGCAAAAGACGGAGGTGCAGAAATGCGTTCATTTAGAAAGGCCATGGTGGAGTAGATAAATGCAAACTTAATTCTAGTCTCCAAATAGTGTGACGACAATTTGATCACTTTCAACGCCGCCAAAAAACATGCATGTCTGTTTTCCACAAAATGGAATCCATTTGATGCGACTCCTACTTACGAGGTACGTCTGGAGAGGTTACTGATCATCTTGAGTTTCTCGGCATAAAGTTGAGTGCTTATCTCAAATTTGGCGCTAACATTAACTCAAAAGCACAAACTGCGAACAAAAGGACTAGGAATTATTAACAAGGTGAAGCGATAATTCACGCCTGAACAGCTTCTAATTTTATACAAAGCTAAAAGTCCGAACACGTACGGAGTATTGTAGTCACCTTTGGGATAGCTCAGCAAAATATTAACTTGCCTGTTAAGGCTTATCGGCGATAAAAAGCTGGTGGAACATCATCTTTAGAGCTTAGCTCACCACTACCAAGTTGCTTGTTTTTCGATCTTCCTCAGATTGTACTACGGAGAGTGTAACTATCAGCTTCATTTGATCATACCGCCAACTACATTCGCCTATCGGAGTATCAGACGTACTGCAAGATACCATACACACTTGGTTGACATTTCGGACATTCGTACTAAGCGCCATAAATAATCTTTGCGCACAGCTAAGGAGCGAATGCCCTGCCGGCGTCTGTTTATCTGAGTACATATACCTTGGTTCTGTTCAAGGTGCCTGTTAACAGGCTTCTCCTGGGCCATCTCGCTTCGTCGTAGACCCCATCTTTGCCCTAAGTCAGATATAGGTCAAGAGTAAGCCCTTTTTAATTAAAAGAAGGACATGTTAAACGTGAGTTTTTGAGGCCCGATAGATACCGGAATATTTATTATCTCAATTATTCATTAGGGAA
This sequence comes from Parnassius honrathi, assembly GCA_018247895.1. Lineage (NCBI taxonomy): Eukaryota > Metazoa > Arthropoda > Insecta > Lepidoptera > Papilionidae > Parnassius > Parnassius honrathi. The sequence goes on along the minus strand of DWHP01009943.1, from coordinate 4,830 downwards.
AAATATGCAGGCTTGTGATCGGCTATAGGATCATTAATGTAATACTTTCTCGCGGTTATTTTCAAGGAAACACAATCTACAGCTCCTCGGTGTACGTAAGAGTAGTTTTTATTTTATCACACAATCAAGTCACACCCATCAAAAGGGCACTGGTGAACATAAGCCTCCCACATATATTACCTCATGAGGATAATTTTCGTCACAGTTGCCACGCTTAGCAAGTGAATTGGCAACCGCAGATCTGTAATTATTTATTATAGGATGCTGCTGCTTATCTCGTGTTTCATTTCCCTGTATCAATTTCTACCCTTTCTTTATTGAATAAGGGTGACCCGCGAGCTCACAGTCCTCCTGATGGTAAGTGAATACTGTGGCCCATAGACATCTAAGATTAGAATCAATTAATTCTCGATTAAAAATCCAAACACAGTTGCGTTATCACCCCTGAGGACTCATATGCAATACCTCCTATCCAGTAAAAAAGGTGTCCGGTCCTCTACACTCACCATATAAAACACAGCAGTATCGAGCAGTTATTTTAAGCTAATAATTACGAGAGAGTTTTATCCTATCCCGATCGAGCCGACCCATTCCTGCTAAAACCATATCGTAGCTGCAGTATGGCTCTAATACGTATGTTTAATAGTTGGTACGAATCTTAATGGTAAAGAGCAGAAGTAGTAATATTGATTGATTTAGGGACCAACTGATTGTTTTAGGTTAGGTATTTTTCAAATTGTGATCATGTAAATTTACTTCCGTTGTCAGACACTAAATGATGCGGGATAACAAATGTTGAAAATATATTTGTATGTTTGTTTATACACTTAAGCTCGAGATGTTTTAGTTGGAATTATTTCCACCCATTTTGACTAAGCATACACTAAAATGAGTAGTTAACATCCTGCGACCGGGCCTGCAAAATCAATGTGTGTTCTTTGCTTCATTTCCCAGTGATGCAGTGGAAATTTTTAGGTTAATTATGTTGCATCTGGCGAAATAGATAAGAATACTTTCTATCTACGACTACTACTACTTTCTATATTTTTCAATATACAAAAATAGGTGCTTGTAATTAATTTTTGCTATCCCTAGGTGACCTGTATGAAATTCATCCAATAAAGATTCTCGTAACGTTTGTGGTATAATTACGCGTATTCCTTTTATAATGCTGTTATCGTGTAGCGTCAATTCATTATCTTTGCAGCCAAACTATTTCACTGTTCTGCCTGTTTGTAGAGCTTCTAAAATTGGTTTTTATTCGGAATCTTTACTTGTTACACTGATAATATTCTGCTTGTTTAAATTTGTAGTACGTATTTGTAGCTATTGAAATAGGCTATTTATATCAACTTTACCTTCTGGAGTTTTGCCAATTGGACATCGCGATAAATAGTCTGCATTGCTTTTATTTAATGACTTTCTAAAAGTTATTCTATGGCGTAATCAAAACACAATAAAAAGTGAGTGTAATGAAACAGCGTCGTAGTGGTTGGTAGTGCTTTGTGAGGATGGAAGATACCGGTAAGAGGTGTGTGATCTCCAACTAGTGTAAATTGACGACAGTAAGAGTAATGAAAAATTTCTTTCCTTAAGTTTAATGAGGTATTGCAGTCACTTCTTTGTCAATTTGATTGTAATTTCTTTCGCAGCTCGAAAGTGTTTTTGAAGCAAATGCTTTTGGTCTTTCTGAGTTATTGGGAAATCTTTGTGATAATACAGCCCCTAAGCCAGTCAGTCAATCAGCTAATTAGTGGCCAGCACCAGTGGTTACTTAGGGTCAAAATAAACTAGTACGCTTTAATCATTATTTCATTATTTATATTTAAAAAAACTTTTTTCACAATCATTCTACCAGTTAAAATCATTGTATATTTTCAAAAGACTTGTAATAGAGACCGGATTTACCGTCTGGGAAATAATATGGCACTTTCAAATAATATTGTGTAAGTGGAATAGAACCTATGGTGAGAAATGTTCGTAAAATGTGACGAAATATGACTAGATAGGCAAAATTTCCGAATATCTAAAAAAATACTTAAAAAGAATTCATCCTACGGCATTAGCGTAAAGGCTACGATCGCTAGTGAATGAAAGTTGGGAAAGCGAGCGAGACGCATGCACATATTTCGTTATATGGGTGCCAGGTGGCGGAGTAGGACGGGAGTGGCCGACACATCGTTGTAGGTAACATTTTTAGAATCAGCTGACGTCACAAAAATTTGTTTTTCTCTAATAAGTATTTAGGCACTTTTGATATTTATTTTTGAACGCCTCGTTGGTCTGGTAATTGTAGTAATGTGACTGCTGATCTTGGTCCAGGGTTCGAATCTCGGGTCGGGCCAAAAAATCTATTTATTGAGTTTTTCCATCAAAAATTCGGAGTCAGAAAGTTGGCGGTTGGCGGCGGTTAGTGATGGTCTTTTCACGTATAATATCAATGCCCTGCCTACTAATTCAGGATCAGCATAAACTTGGTTTTGCTTGGTAAGATACTTGGTCGATAAAAGACAAAAGATTTAAAATAGCAGCATTTCTCATAGCCACATTTATAATGCCGTCGAGTGTCGCATGTTTGTAAATAGCAAAAAATGTTTAACAGAAAATGGTAATTCGGTAAATTAACTTTATATTATTATATTAAATTTCTTTTATAATATATACTAGATTTTTACCCGCTCGCGTGGGCTTTAATTTAACAACATTAATAAATGTGGTTCCGTGCTATAGTATAGAGTATAGATATAATATGTTACAGGAACATGCGAATGAGTAAGTCTATCATGTTTGCGTATCTTATGTCTGTATACACCTATTATTTTTTATATCAGGTGTGTCCTTCAATATATATATATATATAAGATAGGTCAATTGTCTTGGAATCAAAATTTGGAAATGATTAAAGAATGTAAGGTGTAAGATGTTTTACACTTTATATTCTTTAATCATTATAGTTGCAAAACAACGATAAATTTCATTGTCGACCAATTTAAGGCATGATGTTTATTTGCTATATTTGATTCATATCATTGTTCCTATTTAATATTGATTGGTATCACAAAATAAGTGCTGATATTATTTTTGCATTTGAGTAGACTCTAAAATTTCGTAAATAAAGTTCTATAATGATTTCTTACATTTAAGAAAATACTTATACATGGAATGAAATGAAATTTACGAATTATATCACTTTTAATTTTACCTTTTTTACGTGAATTTTTAAATCATCTTTGGATGAAAGATCCATAAAAATCCGTGTAAAAGAACATATCGCTTATGTGAAGCACCGACGGTCCCGCAGGTCTGTTCAGTATCGTCTCAACAATTATATCAGATCCGATAAAACATAAACCCTCGCCAAAGAACTGCGACTTCTTCCAAGGATGATTTGCAAGACTATTGAAATTAAAAAAAAATGTAATTTCCATAGAGAACATGTCAGGGTGCAGAGTGTAATCTGCTTGAGGTCCCATAATTAATAAAATTTTAATCCAAACCCAAGCCAACAACTGCAAGACATATAACCTTCGTTAACTATGACATCAGAACGTCAAATACCTCAGTCCCCCCATGACCACGGGTGCTGTAAAGTATTAAAAAAATTAAAACTAAGCGCGATAAAATTCTTAAAATGATTTTAATTCCAATCGAAGATCTATTCACAGTGAAGGAGTGGAGGGCCCACACTCATGAACGGCAGTAGAAAAATGTTCACCCTGTTGTGGCAGCGAAAACATATCCACCACCTTGTCATAGCAAATATCCAGCCTATTTAACAATTTACGGGGGGGCCTATATGGACAATTGATAGGCTGTAATGATGACGATGATGAGTTCTACGCGTAGACAATTACTTTTCAAACATTCTGTCCCATCACAAAGAATATTCTGACATCTTACGATGCACAGCTTTAATGCTTCCTGTAACTTATTACAAGTATTCCAATGGAAAATCAGATTGGAAAGTAAAGTGTGTACGTAGTCATGGATTAACCTCACACAGAGTGATACAAGCACGTGCATAAATGCTGTTGCTGACTTGGCACCATATGTGTGACCTATATCGCCACAGTTGAGTAAGTAAGTCTGCTTGAAAGAAAAGTATTAGAATAAGTTTGTCATTAGTGAAGTACATGAGCTTCTGTACGGACATCTCTTACTTTTGTTGTAGTTTTTAAAACACCTCCACCGCTCCCGTTAACTTGACCGGTGGATCGGGTAGGATCGCCATTTGCTATCACTGTCCGCGAATAAATTCGTACATCGTTCTCCAGGTTGTGCAGCGAGGTGATCCTGAGAACCCCTGAATACATTTGACAAGTGGAGAGCAGCTGAAGATGACGAAGCCCGACTGGTGAGTCCAAATATTCACCTTCCTTTCCTTACCATATTATATTATTTTGTTATTTTGAAATTAGACCTCTTGCGATATAACGTTGTCTGGTTTTACATAAAAAATTGTGAAACTTATATTTAAGAAGACTTAATAACAGGTAGAAGAACATTTATAAAAATTAAAGGCAGTTTTGACATATTGAGATCGACTAATTTAAAAATACAACTTGATAAATCCGAGTTCCTAAGAAAAGAAGTGCTATATCTAGGGCATGTTATAGCTAAAGACGGATTTGATCAGACAATGATAAGGTTCAAGTTGTAGTAAGCTACCCATTGCCAAGGACAACTACTGAGTTCAAGAGTTTCCTAGTGTGACGGCCCATCGATATCATTAATAATTAATAATCAATTTCAACATCTTCTCCTCTTAAAAGATATATTATAAACAATAAAATTACATTAATAATCATACAATTAAAAATAAATACATTT
>DWHP01009942.1:0-10036 GCA_018247895.1 Parnassius honrathi | reverse complement strand
GATTGGCGTCTTTAATGCATGTGTGAGCGTGTACTTATATTTGCAAATGTAGTTGTGACAACAGGGTTCCGCCTACTACCGACGCAGGTTCTCGTACAAAAAGTGTATTGGAGCCGTTCTAATGTCTTATTCCGTGTTCTGTGGCCTGTCCATTGCCACTTCGGCTTACTAATCCGTTGGGCTATGTCGGTCTCTCTGTTTCTAATGCGGATATTCCCTATTCTATGTTTATTACGCAGAGAAACCCCGAGCACAGCCCTCTCCACAGCTCGCTGAGCGACCTTGAGCATCTTCATTCGGCCAGCAGTGAGAAACCACGTCTCAGATTCGTAAGTCATCACTAGCAACACGTACTGGTTGTAAAATCTAGTTTCAGGTTTCGAGGTATACCTGACAAGATGTGTCGTAATTTCCCGAACGCTCCCCAACTGAGTTGAATCCGTTAATTGACCTCTCAGTCGAAGTTGACCTAGTCGAACTATTTGTCCCAGGTAAACGTACTCGTCGATAACTACGAGCTTAGTGCTCCCAATAACTACAGGCATAGGTGTGACATGGACATTAAACATGGTCTTTGTTTTGTCCATGTTCATCTTAAGACCTATCTGTTGGGAGACACTATTGAGGTCATTGAGGTCCTCCAGCGATTCCGCCATACGGACAAATCGAAGTTGAGTGATATACTCGCCATTGATGTTAATACCGTATTCTTTCCAGTCCAGTAGCTTGAAAACGTCTTACAATGCAGCGGTGAAGAGTCTCGGGCATATAACGTCACCTTGTTTTACACCTCTCTGTAGTTGGATAGGTTTTGTACTCTGGTTCTGTACTCGTATAGCCATCGTAGCCATACACAAACACAAACACTTCAGCACTTCCGTATACCAACTGTCAACTTGGCACCGCTAAAGGGACTTTAGAACCTTTAGAATCAAAGACTTTTTCATAGTCCACATACGCAAGGCAAGGTGGCAGATTGTACTTTTTAATCTTCTGTACAATTTGCCGCAGGTCATGTATACGGTCTATGGTACTGAAGTATTTTCGGAAACCGGCTTGTTTGGGAGGTTGGAAGTCGCCGAGTTTGCGTGTGAGACGATTCGTAATGACTCTCGAAAACAGCACGTAGACGAGGCTCAGAAGGGAAATCGGACTGTAGTTCTTTAAGAGAGGGTTGTTATCTTTCTTGAAGAATAAGAACATCGCACTTCTGCTCCACGCCTCCGGAGTAGTGCCACCATGAAGTACGGAATTGTAGGACGGATTCCGCTCGGTTTCAGAAGCTCCGCTGTAATCCCATACTCGCTTGGGGCCTTGCCGTTTTTAAGGTGCTGGAGAGCCATTATAATCTCGCTCAGACTGACGTCCGGGATATCACCGGAATAGTGTTGGATAAGACTTGCTCTTGGATCGTTATTCAGACTTATGTGTAGCTCCAAGAATGATGTGTACAGCTGCCTATAGGTGTCCCGGAAATGATGCTGCCACACCCAGTCTTCAGCTTTGACAGTTGGCTATTTCTAGCAGACAGATCACTAGCAGGGACTTTAGAGCCCTGGTACCGACAGAACGATTCTTCAATACGAACGGTATTAAAGTTGCGTAAGTTCCGTGGCACGAATTTGGAGATCTGTCTGTTCAGTTTCCTATATGCTGTAAAATCTGTTGAAGACCGCAGCTTCATTTTCCGTCTCACAGTCATGAGATTAAGAGTGTGATTGGAGAGATTTTGTGTTCTTCTGTGGCGTGTCTTGCAAAACTTAGCTCCGACCGCGTGAACAACTTCCACGAGCTTATCATTCATATCGTCCACTACATTGCAGTGTTCTAGGCACTGTAAACAGTTTTGTAACTCGAGCTGAAAAGTTTCAGGACTTTGAATTAGAGCACGATGGGGATGGGTAGACCAGTATGATCTACAGCGAATACCGTTTGGTGATTCCGAGTATAAGGTACGCAACCCTCGTCGATACACTCCCAATCTTTACAACATTTTTAACGAGATACTTATGAATGATAAATCCGACACCTCCTTGGGACAGATGGTCATCCTCCCGGTGATAAAACAAGTCGCAGGAATCGAGAATCACCGTATCCTTCCCCTCTCGTCGGACCTCGGATGATTCTACAATATTCCAGCGCAGCCTGTCTATCTCTTCTTCCAGTTCCAGGATCTTTTCGTCAGTCTTCAGGGTGCTTGCGTTGTATGTTGCCAGGTCGAGTCGTCTTAGGTGGCAACCGAACTACCACCGGAGATTGTTAGCATACCCTGCCCCGCCGTTACCATAGTCGCCACCGTAGGCAGGAATAGCGGGGACGCCGGGGACTGGGGCCCGTTCACTTGTGTTCATGGAGGGTATCTGCCATAGTTGCCACATTTGGTGAGTGGGTTGGCAACCGCAGTTTTTTGTTGTAAAATTGATTTTACCAATATGATACAAACGATTTCTACTACAAACTGTTATTTTGTACGGGAATCGAACCTGTGGTCCGGCAGCGTCGCAACCAAGCTTCTGGCCACTGCGCTAATAAGCTAATTTCTTGTAAATATGATGGTATTTACAAAAATTATAAATATTCCGAAAGAAAGAAGAATCCTAAGAATTCACGAATTTTTTTTTCATTGATAATGAAATAAAATAAACTATTACAAAAGATAAAAGCAATATTATGTAATATATTATTATTTTAGAGTCTTGGTAGCTCAGGGGAAAAGCGCTTGTCGTAAATTTCACAGTTCAGAGTTACGCATTTGACACAGTTTCACGTTCCAGGTTTAATTCCCACCGGCACCTATGAATTCTTAATAGAAATTATAAGTGCTGATTTACCAATTGCTCGGCGGTGAAGGGAAACATCTTGAGGAAACCTTTTTTTTTATAGTGTAAAAATTTAAAACTTTTTGACTACTGAGACAAAGCCTGTCCCCAGCAGTCGGTATGTAGGTAACTTCACTTATAGTTTTGTATTATTAGTAAATGTATTGCATTCAGTTTTTTGTTAAACAGAAATAAAATATTGATTGGTATATTTTTTCATTAAGAAACTGAAGCCAACTGAAAATTGTGGATATAGTACTTTTGAGACGGTGTAATGAAGCTTTCACATCGCTTAACACACAGCAATGAAAAATGCAAGATTTTTAGTAAAAAAGTCAAGTAATCTGTTAACAATAAACCAATCACCGCTACAAGCTACAGGACATCATTTAAAATAATTTAAATTTCCATTTTTTTTAAAAATCACTTAACGAATTTTAAAAACTAATTGTTGGTTGTTCGGCGCATTGCTGTCATAAAAGAAATATTTGTAGAAATATTTCAGTTAGTACGATCCGCGCGCCACCTAGTGTAAATTTATTGTACAATACCCATAACCTTCACGGTAAAACTTTGTAACGTGTAAGCAATAAGTTACAAAGTTTTACCTCAAGATGAACGGTATGGCAGCGCATAAAATACGAACAAACAAACATTAAGTTTTATGTATTAGATGAATCATGCGGAATGCATTATAGTATTCGTGCTTATACAACAATATCACAAAAAATGGGATACATAAATAAAACAATATAAAAACTGTTACTATGAAACTCAAGACTATAAAGAAGATTTCTATTACATATACATACACAAAAGCATATATACATAAGACAAATAAAGTTAGTCCCACAGCTCCTCCAATCCTACCCATCAAACTTCAACAATCAATAAGCGCGTAGACAGTTGCGTGTAGGTCACATTGGCTATAAAGTTGCTTTATAGCAACTGGTCATTGTACATAATTCTTAAAAATTTCATAAATTTGCTGCTTATGGTATATACTTTCTATTACATATACATACACAAAAACATATATGCGTTAGGCATAGGTACATAAAGTTAGTCCCAAAGCTAAATCCTATCTAAGCTTAATCCTATCCATCAAACTTCAACAATCCATAAGCACGTAGACAGTTGCGTATAGGTCACATTGGCTATAAAGCCACTTTATAGCCAATAAGAAAATATATACTATAAGCAGCAAATTTCTAAAATTTCTAGAAATTGTATACAATGACCAGTTGTTGAGAAATGTAATATTATAATCGACTCCAAAACAAGGGGAGGTACGCTTTAGGTGTAGTCCCATATTAATTACAAGAAAAATACACCCACAAGCCTAGTAAAGATGTAGGTGAAGTTTAGTTATACGACAGACTGATAAAAAAAGAAGAAGGATGTGTGTAGTATGATTGCATATGAAGTTGACAACGGTTTCGGAATTACTTAAAATGTACGCACTTACTCCATCTTTTCTTCTTTATAGTCTTGAGTTTCGTAGTAACAGTTTTTATATTGTTTAATTTTGTATCCCATTTTTTTGTGATGTACTGTAATAAAATAACTATTGATTAAGTAATTCACGAGCTTTTTTTCGCTTACGGAAAATTTGTTTCCTTTTTGACTGATAAAGAACCGTTTTATCTTAGTCCTCAGGGATGATCTCATCTGCAATAAAATGTCAGGAGTTTTCTATGAGATTTTCGTATCATAGCTTATTTGTCAGGAATTTCAATTCTCCATCTTTTAGCTCGAAGTGATGGGGTTTGGATGGCTCCAACGCCGCCCCCAGACGGCTCGTAAAAACACATGTCTTTATAATGTTAAGAATTATATTTATATGTACAAGCTGATCATCAAATTTTCACATAACCTTAATGTTCAAAGTGCAAACTAACAAGGAAGCCGTGTAATCTGAAAAGTTCGTTTGTTTTAATTTATGGAAACAACGTAACACAAATAACTTAAAATTCAAAATTACTCCACAAAATTGTTGAACCCTGGCTTTATTTTCCTCAGGGTTCGTTGTTAGTACAATAATAGCTCTATTTGTAAACAAAATTTGCTGGCATTATTGTGTTACTGTGTAAAAATACAGCTTACTCTTATCGTTTAAGAAATATGAATTAGGTCATTTAGACTCACGGCACTGTTTGTATACATTTTTATTATGGAAAGAATTTTTTTTAGAATCGGGGTGACAAAGGAACACAGTCTACCTGATTCTGATACTACATTCGTGACACAACTATAATATTGCTGCGGTATAGTTCTTCCACGTAAAAAATCATGACTTACAATGTGTCACGTGCGGTCGGTCGCGTTTCTCGACATGATCGATCGGAGTAAAAGCCAGGCCGCCGCGCGTGGGCCAGTCTTGCAAAGGGGGTTTTCAATGTTGGGTGTGTCTTTTTTTTGTTTTACTCTTGTAACTTGGAGACCGTCTGTTGTGCAGTATGAGGTCGTTTTTGTCGTGTAGGAGCAGCGGGGACGAGCGATTGATAAAAGCCGAGCTTCTCCATTATTTTGTTCATTTCTTCACAGTACATATCTGCAGTAATGCTCATCCCGTTTTGTAAGAAGCTGCGATGAATTATACCAACGCTAGACCACCAAACGGAAACCATCACTTTTTAGGGGTAAATTTTCGTTTAGGGTATTGCTTAGGATCAGAATTCAAACAACTGCTTGAGCACTTGAGATGGTCAAGCAGAAACCATTTTCGTCGCAGGTAACAGTGCGGTACAAAATTCTTTCTTTCGCTTCTTACTTCGCGCTGGCGTTCATTAAGTTCGTAGGGGCACCCATTTGTCAAGCATTATTATCTTGCCAACTTAACGCATATAGACCAATATTGTTTTGATGCTATCGTTGGAAGCTGCTGCTAATTCAGCCATAGATTTTGTATCATCAGTCATCAGCTTCCAAAAACATCTTTAATTTATCATTGTCAACCCAAGTTTTCAGAAGACTACGGAGTTAATTTTTTAGGTTGAAATTTCCAGAACGAAAGCGGTTAGACCAAAAACTCGTCGTTAATGTTTCGTGCCGCTTGTGCCACGTTGCTGCCGCAACTGTACGCGTATTCCATAATTACTTGAATTTTTAACGTATTAAAGATGACGATAAATATTCATATGCGATAAAAACAAAGCTAATCGATAAACAAATGAGTAATTTTGAAAAGAATTCCAAAATTTATGATTTTCATAAAATTGGTAAATCTCGCGACAAGCTTTTATATGATTTAAATTGTGTAATGTAATAAATTGATGGGTTTGATTTAATTTAAAGTTTAGAGGAAATGGAACGCCTCCCACTAAGTGTTTCATACCTCCGCCGGTCGCATAGAATGCAAGGCCACACGCGCCCGTCCTTCCAGGATTCGAACACCACGAAAATTTAATTCCGCCGAATTTCTTACGACCGTGTTAGTGAATTATAAGATCCTTATTCGTTATCGTAAACTTAAGATTGTAAATATTTTAAAGTGGGTATTTTTATTATTTAAGAACTTTGTATATTTTGTAAAATTTAAGTACTTTTATAAGGAATTACATTTCGTCAATAAATCATTCTTCTCGGTTTTACCCATCCTACTCGCTTTTACTTATTTTACTCGTTTCTAATCTAATTTGTGACCCGTCATCATCACGAAACTGTTAATTTATTTTAATTGATTTTTATTTAAAATACCTTTGTTTAATTTGTGACTGTACATGTGACATTATGTTTTTTTAATTACTGCTATTATTAATGCACTAAATCACAAATTTACAACAGTCACTCGGGGGCTTTCTTGTGTATATACCAAGTATATTCACATTTTTGTTGACTGGGAGAGAATGCCCTATATGGCATTGAGTCCGCCATATGTACAACTTTGTGCATGAAAACATAAATAAATAAAAATACAGTCAGAGGGAGTGCACCGATTTTTAACGTAATTTTAATGGATTTTGTTAAGATGTTTGATTATTTATTACACCTAGTAACCTAGTAAATATATGTTAGAGGGCTGCACTATAAAAAGACGCTTTTGACTGGTCTCGGCCGTAGATTTGCTATGCTATATTCCAGGTCAGGTCTCAATGTGAAAATGTGCCTCAGCTTTGCAAATGTTATATTTCAGATATACTTTGAACATGGTTCATCATATCAGTTCCAAAACTGTCGTATAGTGCCATAACCGTCGTTATAGTGTACAAATAGTGTAGTGCACTACGATTTGTCCAACATCATCAGGCTTGCTGATGTACTTGACCACTGTTGAATATGAGCCGTTTCTGTTGTACGTTACTTGTCATGCTTGGCAAGAGTATTGTAGGCCGTAGTATCCGACTCGTAGGGGGAGTATGCCGACCGGAGTATTTTACGTCTGGCGTGAACGAGATGGTTATGCTGCTAATTGTAGAAAGTCTTATGATTTTTCTGGCACTTCCTATGGACATATCTTACAGCAGCCAGGGATCACTTAGAGTGTTAGAGCCACGCTGCAGTTGTATTATGGTTGTAGCACAAATGGATTCGTTCAACCAGGGGAGGACCACGCTCTCATAGAATACGAGAGTGAAATAGCGTGATAAGAGACATTCCATCTTAATAGTTTTCATTTTGGTTCCTAATCGATGATAAATGTAGAGCCACAGTATTCACTTACTTACCATCGGATTGATTATGTGTCGTTTGTTACTCTTATTCTATTTTGAAAAACCTGCAGTTCGTTATTCTATCTAAGAAGGGCCGCCCTATACTTCGTTTACCGGTATGAGGGTGCCAACCGAAAACTTTTCTTTCGCATTGGACGTTTTACTTTCTAAAAATATGAATTACTATATTTCATCGCAAGTTTGTTAGAGTTCATTGTTAGAAAATTTACCAAACTCGAAGATAGTGTTGTAATCATTACGTTTGACAAGCGGATGCGATAACTGATTGCTAATGATCTTATTCGTCAATGTTCTAACATTAATTGAATATTTATATAGTTGGTTGACCAACAAATTTTATACTGATACATATACCAAGTCCTTTACACTAAATATTATTTATTTATTTACGATTTATTGCAAACATTTTCATCTAGGGATTAGAAAGGGTGGGCTTAATGCCTTGCCTCGGACTAAGCCCTTGGACCTTTGCCTTAAATATTATATTTATTTAAAATACAATTGATGTGACAATCGACCTAACAGTCCGATGACAAGAGGCTGCTGCAGCCCCAAGTCACTTGCAATCAATTTTAAATATACAAAGCTTCAGATACGTTATCACCTCTAAAAACTACGATGCATTGCATCACAGATTGTAATATACTGGCTCTATATATCTGGTACTAGTAGAGCTCTAGTTACAGGTATCAGTAGAGCACTATACAGATCGGTATGCAGCAGTGCAAGCACTTTTATAGCAGCTGTTTTTTGGCAGCAAAAATACGTAACAGGGCCTGTCCAGGGGGACTACCAGACATTGAAGGACTCCTACCTATTTACCCAGTAAGTTGTTGAAAAAGGAAATATATAAACGTACGTATCAGAAATAACAAATGTTTACCGAGATTTGATCTAAGTGTTTAACATAAATAAAGCTTGTTACTCGGACAATTCCCCAGACCACAATTCTCTGCCTCAAGCGTTTAGTAACTTATCTTTTTAATAACGGTCATAATGAGGTAAAATATTATTAATGCGGTAGGGAAAAACTCGGTAGCTTTTTTGGCTGTTTAACTACTGCTTTTAGCTTTTTGTGTTGTAATTTGAAAAATAAATTCCGTGAAATAGTTTGTGAATCCTGCTTCAGTATTTTGTAATCGTTTCTTAAATAGTATTTTGTAACCGTTTCTTAAATAGTAATTGGGTTATTAAAAAAATATGAATTCACTTTAATTTTACGCGATACGATATTTTATTGCATTTTACCACGTTTATATTAACTCCATTCCCGGTATGTCTATTAGCGTCGAATTTAAAAACTGATTATTATATAAACTAACTTCCTGATGAACTGGAACTTTAAATTTTAACATATCTAAGAATCGGATGAAAATGTAAGAACATGGAAAAGAAAACAAAACGAAGAAGAAAGTTTTATAACTTTTAGACTCTTTTAAAATCGAGGTATATTAAAAAAACCGATTGAATTATTAACATTAAGAAACTACTGTCAAATAAAGAAGCTATCAATTCTTTACTTTTAAAATCGGATAAAACAAAATTTATCAAGCACTTTGATTGATTCGTTGGAAGAGCATGCTTTTATCTATTTTTCTCTATTTCTACTTTTATCTATTTTTTTAATTCATTAGGTATTCGCCGTGATTTCATTGGCGTTTCAATCAGATGAGACCGGTAGAGGTATATCGCGAAAAAACATTTAAAAAGAATTTATAAAATGTGTTTTCTACACGACCCAAAAGTAATAAGACTTTTAATATTAATAATTTTATCGTTATTTTTTTAATATCCAAGTCATAGTGATTACTATAGAAATTATATCATCGCCATTTTGTGATATCCACCATATTGGATTAAGAATAACCTCATTTTACTTATTACGTTTTGTCGATCAAGCCATTTTATTTCGTACCCATATCATAGGGGTTATTGTGAAATTTATGCATCACCCTTTTGTATTGTCCGACATATTGGATTAACAATAACTTCACTTTACTTATTGTGTTTTATTTACCAAGTTCTTTCATTAGATACCCATATCATGGAAGTTGCTGTGGAAATGATAAATCGCTATTTGTTAACGTGCGCCATATCGAATTAAAAATGGCGAAATTTCAGTAATTGTGTATTGTATCAAGAATCAAACGCGAGTGCCAAATTTTAGCCCGATAACTTCAGGGGAATTGGGTGAAATATTCATTGCGAAATTCCAAGACATACATACAAGTACAAATAAATATATATAGTTTTTAAATAAATAAGTAAATTACGTTCAAGATCTGTGCACTCTCTCTGAATATACTTGGTATAGACCTATAGACACGAGAAAGCCCCGAGTGACTTTTTTATAGCATTATAATGGGTTTTTCAACAAGAACTTCGTTTTCTAAAACAAAATAAAACAAAGAGTTTAGATGAAGATGATATTTTTATTGTATTACGAAGAGAAAAGTTTGGCAATTACGAATGAAAAATGATATCTGGCAAATGTCCACCACGACCACGCTGACAGATGTCGATTCTTTCATCAAAGTTTTTAAT
>DWHP01009941.1:0-10036 GCA_018247895.1 Parnassius honrathi | reverse complement strand
CTCTCAATCTCACTCAAAATCTCAGGTGTCCCGGAAACGATGCTGCCACACTTAGTCTTCAGCTTTGACAGTTGGCTCTTTCTGGCAGATAGATCTCTGGCAAAGACTTTGGAGCCTTGGTTCCACTCGATCGATTCTTCAATACAAGCCGTATTAAAGTTGCGTAAGTCACGCCGCAAGCATTTCGACAACTGCAACTGTCTGTTCAGTTGCCTGTATACTGTGAAATCTGCTGACGATTACAGCCTCATCTTCC
Source organism: Parnassius honrathi (assembly GCA_018247895.1). Classification (NCBI taxonomy): domain Eukaryota; kingdom Metazoa; phylum Arthropoda; class Insecta; order Lepidoptera; family Papilionidae; genus Parnassius; species Parnassius honrathi. The sequence continues at coordinate 9,780 of DWHP01009941.1, read as the reverse complement.
GTCTAACAGACATGAGATTAAGAGTGTGATCGGAGCGTTTTTGTGTTCTTTTGCGGCGAATCTTGCAGAACTTAGCTCCGACCACATGGACAGTTTCCACGAGCTTATCATTCATATCGTCCACTGCATTGCAGTCTTCTAGGCACTGAAAACGGTTTTGTAACTGGAGTTGACAGGTTTCGGGATTTAGGATTACAGCACAAGGGCGTTGACTTCATTAAACGATACCTCTCCAACTTAACGTTAAGGTTCAGTGTGCCTCGAACTATTCGGTGACCGCTGCCAGTTTTCACCCTCGCGATAACTGAGACATCACTGAACAGTTGCTGTCTAGTCGTCATAATTAATACAATCTCATTTTCGTCGAACAGTCGGAGCCCGACCAGGTACACCTTCTGTAGGGCCGCTTCTGGAAGAAAGAGTCCATCATAAAGTGTCCCGCTTTCTTCATGAAGCCAGCTGCTGGACCCTTAGTTTCCGTTGCCTTATCCCAAATTTCTCTACCTTCAGCTCACCGTTCTTTCTTGTGCCTAGTTTTGCGTTGAAGTCTCCCGATAACACCGAGTATTGTGATTTGGAGGAATGCATGGCTTTAGAAATATCCTCAAACATTTTTTCCACCTCCACATCTAAATGCGTCAACCTGTATAACCTTCAACGAATAATGTTTGGTGATTCTGAGTATAAGGTACGCAACCGTCGTCGGCACACTCCCAATATTTACAACGTTGTTAACGAGCGACTTGTGGACGATAAATTCAACACCTCCTTGGGATAGATGGTCGCCCTCCCGGTGACAGAACAAGTTGCCAGATTCAAGAATCAACGTGTCCTCCCCCTCTCTTCGGACCTCGGATAATCCTGTAATATTCCAGGGCAACTTGTCTGTCTCTTTTTCCAGCTACAGGATCTTCTCGTCAGTCCTCAGGGTGCGTGCGTTACATGTTGCCAGATCGAGTCGTCGTAGGTGGCAACCGAACCTCCAGCGGAGATACTTAGCGCCCCTGCCCCGCCGTTACCACGGTCGCCACCGTAACCAGAAATAGCGGGGCCACCGGATACTGGGGGCCGTTTCTTCGTAACTATCATGTTGTATTCCCATAGTTGCCATGCTTGGCAAGCGGGTTGGCAACCGTAGTTTTTTTTTGTACAGTTGCTGCTATCAGGAAGATGCTGCTGCCCATCTCCTGCTTTGCATGGCTTTTATAAGTTATGGCATTATTTAAAAAGTTTTAATCGGTTGACAATGCTGTGTTAATTCCTACTTTAACGCGTGGTAGTGAAAGTCGGGTGTAGCAAAAGAAGCACGAGAGTAGACTAAATGCGTTATAAAAGAAGAGTGCGGTTTGCAAGATGATGTTCTGACCAGGATTAAGAAAGGAATGCTCGGGTGGTTTGTTCATATAGAAAGAATGAATAAGGAAAGAGTGACAAAGAAAATATAGGTAGCAGAAGTGAACGAAAGAATCGGAACGAAACGTCCTAGGCAAAAGTTTATCGACTAAATTGGCGATATATTGAAAATGGGCCTAATTATGAGTACCGTTAACCGACGGCATGTATGCGTAGGTATTTGGATGCGAAGGAGGCGAGTGAGGTATGTCAGGATTGTCCTAAATGGAAGCCTGTGGTCTCTGCCTACTCATCTGGGTGACAAGCGTGAGAGTTTATGACTATGATTTTAATTGGTTAAATTATTGTGCATAACTTTTAATATAATCCCTAAAAAAATGAAAGGAACACTGTGCAACGTTACTGTTACAGCTTATTAACGTCCACTGCTGAGCATAGGCCTCCCCCATAGATTGCCTCAAAGGGGGGATATTTGCCATGTTTGCCACACTTGGCAAACGAGTTGGCAACCGCAGTACTTTTTATTTATAATCGATATTAAAAAGACGCTGCTCCCAATGTCCTGATTTGTTTCCCTCTATCGCCGCTTACGGCATTCACGGGATAATATAAGGTAGTGGATATTCTTATATCGCCCTTACTCGGTAACTGTGCAACCCTGTGCACACCGAGGGGTGTTTTCTTTATAGAATTTGTGTGATAAACGAGCACACAGTCCACCTGATGGTAAGTGGATGCGTGACCCATAGACATCTACATTTAACCTCGATTAAGAATCAAAATCCAGATGCGTTGTCACCTCAGGGGACTGAGACGGAATGCCTCGATTCCAGTAAAACGGGTCTCCGGCTCTCTACACTCACCATATAAAACACAGCTGCATCAACATGCTATTTTACGCGGGTATTCTGTGAGAGCATGGTCATTCCCCGGTCGAGCCGACCCTTTAGTGCTACAACCATAATATAGCTGCAGCGTAGCTCTACCACGTATAAAGGTGGGTAAAAGTGTTATACTTTATTACTTTCCTTTTATTAGTTTGATGTCGTTGGTCTCTCACATTGCTGAAATCCGAATGTGGCAAAAATTTTCGTTATTCTGTCAAGAAATTCCCACTATCATACGCCGTTGGTCGTTTCGTCGATCTCTCTCCGGTCATGTCGGATTGTCATCCCACCGTGTGCCCGTGCTTGCGCACACACTCGTGCGCTATAACACTGTCGGGACCGAAAGTCAGTCTGATGTAGAGTATTTTTAAATTTTACTTTAATTTTGTTTGTTTATGACCTGTTTTAGTTTCATTCAATATCGGTATTTAAAAGTTATTTAAAATAGAGAAATATACGAAAAACTGTTATATATTTGTTTTATGAGAATAAAAATTATGAACACTATTTATGGTTGTAAATACTCCGATAAACAGAACTTAGTCATTGGGAGTGCACTAGGTCATCTTCAGACAAACCCATTTTAATATACATATATACCTATGTGGTAGAGTAATGCTGCAGTTATCGTATGGTGGTAGCAGTTTCGACTTGTCCTCGGAAGGACCATGCTCTTACAGAAGTATTTCCTATGTTGAGTATAGAGAACCGCAGATACCCTTTTAATTAGAAACGAAGTATTTCATCTTAGTCCTCAAGGGTGAACACGCACCTATATTTTTATTCTTAATTCAGGATAGATTAAGATGTCTAAGGACCAAACCAGCCACTTACCATGGGGTGAAATGTGTGCTCGTTTGCCACTAAATTATTCTATAGAAAATCTAGATCTAGAGAGTGTCTAAAAATTTTAGTTTCCAATAAAAAATTCACCCGTTACTTAAGCTTAAGTCTCATTAAGCTGATCTTCCACACTATTATGGTATTTTGTGAGTGTGTGGTCCTTCCCCGGTAGACGCACTTCACCCGTTTAATATGATGCACTGGTCAACAACGTGATGTACGCCGTAACCAGAAATGTGTCCTGTGTCCTATTCATTAGGGCGTAGTGCTCATATCATTTTGCGAAAAGATTTTTAAATGAATATTCCGCGAGCGTCATAAATCCATTCGCGACGAAACCGAAGATTAGAGGCAAGCAAGTGAAGCCAAAACTCGATATTGGATGAATAATCGTCTCCACTACCGGCGCGGTAACCGGCCGGAAGCGCCAGATTTATACCCGGGCGTACCCGGGCGTACCGGCCTGTGACCGTCATGTACCCATTTATAGCCGGTTGTTGCGGCCTGTGATCGTCGTGTACCCATTTATACCCGGGTGTACCGCTACGTCATATCCGTGCTGTCGTCGCTCCACGCTCTTCATAAAGCACCCGATATGCCTTGAGGGCCGCGATTTATGGTGTGGAAACGTCATCGGAGTCGGTGTTTGGGGATAAATCATATGTGTTTGTTTAGTGCATGAGACGTCTAAATTTCTCGGATGTATGCTTGAACTGTCTTTGTATTTATGACTGAGAAGGGATAGACATTGTTCTCAGTGATTCGTAGATAATTATTTTGTAACAAATTAGAAGCATTTTACGTTCATTTTGGGCAAAAGAATCACGAATTAATACAAGGAAAACTATTTTTTTAAAGATTTGATGAACGTTTTAAAGATAAATTTATTAACTTCCGTTTGTAGTTTGTGTACAAAGATGTGATGGAACAATAACGTGGTCTAGTTTTAAGAACACTTTTACGCAATAATTCTACTTCTCTCTCTATATCTAACAACAACTAACACAAGCTGTCTACCATTAAAGACAGTGGCAGTCAGTCAGTCCACGGTGTAACGACTATCGACTCTGCGCTTACCAGGCCGATTAAGTGTCATATATATTCGTATATATATATCGTATTTAAAAGACAAGGCGTTACACTAGTATATGCGTGGTAGAGTTACGCTGCAGTGTATTATGACGAGAACTCAAATGAATTGCCTCGACCAAAGAAGGACCACACTCTCACAGAGTATAATATAATATACCAGCATGACGGGTGTGGTTTTTGTCACCATCACTTCCATAAAAATGTCAAAGTTGCCCTCTGCAGAACCTTCTACATATTATGATGATTATATTGGAATGACATTAACAAAGTAAAAGAACAGCCACCGAGAGTGCAAGACAAAAAAATCGTCTCTTTTCAAGAGTGCTTACAAATCAGAAATGATTCAACCGCACTGTAACACGAACTTAATGTGAATTGTCAGTTCTTAAGATTCTATGCCTTAAAAGATAAAACGGAGCCCTTATAGAATCACTTTTGGCCGCCCGTCTATCCGTCCATCTACAAGGCCACTTTCTTTAGAAACACCCGTTCCTGTAAGGTGTCAAGTTGAAATCAATAACAAATACTAAGATTTATAGTACCTTGTAGGTTGAAAAAATTATCTTTTTAAGACAAATAAAAGATGACAAAAAGAAGAAATGTCACATATATTGTTTGCCTGCAAACTCACTCATCAATCAATACCTATACCCCACGTCCTGTTGACCTAGAATGATGAAATTATGCAAGAAATAAGGTTTTACGATAAAAGTAACGGAATATAGTACCGATTTAAAAAAAAATTAATTTTGCAATTGAAGCTTAGACCGTGATGTGGACAGATGTTTAGGAGAAAATTAATTTTTCATAATACAAAGTTAAGTTTGTCTTTTAATGCAAATTATCATTTCGTTAGACCAATTTTCGGTGTATATATTAATTTCTGTAACTTAATTATTTTAATTAAAAGTAGGTATTATTACGTTTTCTTTTAAATACCAGTATTTCGCTACTTACCCAAGTTTTTATGGAACCCTCAGGGTGCAATTCCTACTCGCACTTGTCCGGTTTTTCATAAAGGCTCTAAATCATTCCTCGGATATTAACTTTTCATCCATCATTACTATAACGGCCCATTTCAAGTCAATCATAATAAAAATCCTTTATTTACACGATTACTTGAAATCAAATAAAGCTAGTTTTATGAATTTATCGCATTTAGTTTAACTTATTTTTTATTCCCGACGTTTCGGGTGCTTTACAACACCTTTGGTCACGGGAAACTAAGGTCTCCGTCATTACATCAGATTTGATAAACCACAAATCCTCGCAAAAACACCGATTTTCACCCAGCTTTTGAAATTAATTGAAATTGAAAAACATTCAAATTTCTACACAAAAGATCCTATAACTAATAACATTAAATCCAAACCCAAGCATACCACTGCAAGACTTCAAGACACTTTAAGCCTGTTCTGCGTAGGTCGGACCAAAACTTAATATTCAAAAGCTGAAGGTAACCCGGGCTAACTATGATATCGGGACGTCAAACACCTCGCCGTCCTTCCCGTGATCATGGGTGCTTTATATATTAGAGCGAAATCCTTCACACAGTTCCACTTCTCCTAGCATAACTCGTATATAACTTTGAAATTAATGTAATCTAGTTTACTTTTAAATATCCTACTGAACAGGAGTGACAGCATGAAATAAGTGATACACAAAACAAGCTTTGCTTACCGAGGAGCTTTGACCAGGTAAAACAATTCAACGTCAGCAATAACTACGACAAAAGAAAAAATTGGGTCACCTGCCTCAGGAGGTGACAAAATTTACGACCCGCATTGTCAAGTCAGCTACCTATGCAATTGATTTCAAAACAACAATGTGATTGAAATAGGAAGTCGGCTATGTTTATACGATTTTAAATTTGCGTGAAGTTTTTAGCTTTCACTTTTATTGTACCGAAATAGAATGGTAGATATTTGGTACGCTTTTGTAATTGTCATTGAGCTACTTTCCTCTTTGTGTCACTTGCACAGAAAAATTAAGTGGAACAAGTGGTTTGTTTATACGTCGTTTGTTTTATACGATAGTATGTAACTATCATCATTTACATTTACACCTTACTAAAACTTGAATAATTTGCCGTAAAGTATACCGTGATTAACATAGTGATTAACGTTTGCAGTATCGAAAACGGCATTACCTTCAGATACCGGTCAGTATTTTTAACTCTGAACTGAAACGGCCTCACTGCCATCTATCGGCGACAAAATATTGAATTACAAAATTGATAAAAAACGGGATACCTCGAGTCTTAATATAATAAACTAATTACTGAGGGAAGCGCGGAATTCAAATTTTAATTGCAAAAATATTTTCTTCATGGTGTTACCACAATGTGTTGAGAAAAATCTATTTAACTGTTTCCAACAGCGTGCAAATATCCAAAGGGTTTTGTTATATAATTGGTTACTAAATTTAATCTTTACAAATAACTAAAACATCTTTTTACAATCTTTACGAATGCATTAATTAATATGAAGGATTATTTAGTATAGTTTTTATTTATATGACGGAATGTAAAGTGTGGAAATGAATAATAAAAAGCTGAAAGCTATTAGTTTGCGTTTAATGTTTATTTTGCAGTTTGTAAGTTTGGACTGGATCTCTGAGTTCTAAATATAGGAATACAGTTGTACAGAATCTTAGGTAGAATTATTGCGTAAATTTAATCATTATTAACGACCTCATCAGGTGACAATATATAATATAAAATTAATATTATTATTATATATCTAATGTATCAGATTTACGTCCAAGAATTTATTTTAAAATAATTTAAGAAAACATTGTATTTGAAATATGTACTAGACTTTATTAAATTTACGTTTTTTATGGCAGCTTTTACAAAATTACAGCAGCGACATCTAACGGGTATACGTCGTATTATTTCGACGCGCTGCTAACAATCCTCGCTCGTTCTTTTTATGCGATTGCTACCCCTAAGCAACCCCTAAGCCTATCTCGATTCAAACCATTTTACATTTCGCTTCCAGCGCCATCTCTAGGATGGTGAGAGAACTTTTTAAAAAGCTCGTAGTTCGAGCTTCAGCCGCTAGGTTTGCACTGTGGTAGAGCTTTGAATGAAATATCGGTTAACTTTGAAAATGATATTTATGGCGTTCGTAATGGAGTTGTATATTGGCTGTGAAGTTTGTGGTAGCTTTGAACGGAGTATGCAAATTAACGCGCCATTACATGGTAATTTATTTGAAACGAATGACCACTTTGCGGTGCAGTGCATCGAGCACTGAACGTTTATATAGAGACCCTGACCTTATAACGCGTCAATTTATAGCTCGATGCCGTTAAATGCTCTTTTACGTAACAGCTGTTGTGTGTCGAGTGGTGTCTTAGTGCAGCCAGTGACCTTATTTTGCATAGAACTTTCACCCAGTATTTTTCTTTATTTACAGCTGAATTTTGCTTGTTTAAATATCTATGCGTCGTGTTATATATACGCTTATAGGTACCTACTATTTGCTAGCTATTGTCAGTAGGCATATTAGGTCAAAAAGGTCCTTACAATGTGTTTTTAATATTAAGCAAAAGTTTTCCGTGTGTTTGTTATCCCACGAGATAAGAAGATTAATCACTATTTCTATGTAGCTCATAAAAATTACGTAACCTTCCATTAATGGTGAAAGCCATTTCAAAATTTTTCTTACAAAAACTTTCTGACGATAATATCTGAGTAAACAGGTAGAGAGGAGAAAGATACTACTTCTCTTTCGAAAATACATCCAAAGTAATTTGCCACGCGTAGCGATTAAGCAAATACTACGAAAGAAGTACATTTAAAGTTATTAAGCCTCATTATTTCACTATATTCCTACCTAGAATGCATGTTATACGAAATTATAGCGCACTCCACACTTGTAAAAAGCATTTCAGTTTCAGGTTCGCGTTCAAGATTCAAAAACTTAAAGTTGCTACAGCAACAAACTGACGTACTGACAAGTGTTGATTGAGACCTCCGCGACTTATCGAACATTCGCGCGAATAAAGACGCAAACAGGTATTTTATTTATGAGTTCGAACAATGTATTTGTAAGTGCTGTGATTTATAAAGACAGCATCTGTAAAAACACGACCAAAAATAAACAAGCACTGCGTTCGATAAGTTATTCGAATATTGCTTACGTGGGATACAACGTGAGTTTTACGATATTGTATAGATGATAAAATACTACATTACTGGAAATTATACACCGTATTAATTTTCTCGTCGCTTTAAATACATTATATTAATGCGTATTATAATCAATAAGTGGGTAATTAAAAATCAAGAGCAGGCGATTACTACAAATCTGTTAACTGGATGACAAAAAGCAAGAATTAAGTAATTCATCATGCAAATATTTATCGTTAGTAATGTAACTAAATATAACCTCATAATTTTAATCATAGCTGTAGCTATGGACTGTAAGGGTTATTTCCACCAAATTTCAACCTCATCTGAACGTGGTTTAACCTGTTAACTGGCCGCCGACTATCTGACTGCAGATTAATGGCGGAAAAATCCTTAAAATACATTACTATTGTGATTATATGGAACCTATCAACTGCATTCGAGTTGCTTAACATTGGGAGTAATGCATGGCTGATGGTGCTTTCTTGAAAAGTAAATACATAGGTAAAAATAACACTCGAATTCTAAAAGAAATTTTATTTTGGAGGTTTTTAATTAATATGATAGGAAAACCGAAACAATATAGACGTGAAATCAAATTAACCGTGAATAAAAATAGATATGCGGATGTTACCGCGTTTAATTAATTTATTTTAACTTTTTTTAAATCCCGACGTTTCGGGTGCTTTACAGCACCCATGGTCACGGGGGGACTGAGATGTTTGACGTCCCAATGTCCATAGTCAGACCGGCTACCTTCAGTTTTCGAAGTTTTACGTTTAAAAACATCCTTATTTCAATAGAGAAGATGGATGGGTGCTGCTATCTGCTTGGTATCCTACAATTAACAAAATTATACCCAAACCCAAGCATACCACTGTAGCACTTCAAAATACTGTAAACTCGTTCTGCGTCAAGTCAAACATCTCAGTCCCCCAAAACGTTGGGATTTAAAAAGAAGTTAGTTAAACGCAATAAAATCTGTATATATAGTTTTATTCAATGTGTAGTGTTCGCGTAAATTTAAGAAATCGTTACTGTTAACAGCTACAGCCACTCAATTCTACTGCTGAGCATAGGTTTCCCCATAGATTGTCTCATAGGGGGATAATTTCCATAGATGCCACACTTGGCAGGTGGGTTGGTAAAAGCAGTTTTTTGTAAAAAAAAGCCTCTCCTCATTTCTGAGAGCGTTTTAGGGCAAGGAAGTATCCACACCAATGCGTGTTGGCGAACTTCACGTCTTCGAAATATTTTTTTTCTTCAAATAAAACTATTATTTACGGATTTTATCGCGTTTAAATTAACACTTTTACTTATTTTTATTATCCCGACGTTTCGGGTGGAAGTCTGCAGTCTGCGAACATGTTCAAGATCGTCCCCACCATTGTATTAGATTTGATAAACCACAAATCCTCGCAAAAGAACACCGATTCCTACCAAGGATGATACGCGAGGCTATTGAAA
>DWHP01009940.1:0-10036 GCA_018247895.1 Parnassius honrathi | reverse complement strand
TAGTGGCATTTTAGTGGCTACACGGGCTCCGCCCACTCCCCCGTTCTATTATGTATGTATTATAGTATTCTATGTTTACCCTTTTTAAGGTTATACCTCGGAAGTCATGACCGATATAAAAAGTGAAAGGGGTTGCTAGACGTATGATATTTATGAAATTCTAAAAAAATCTACGACTAATAATCTTTAAGAATTCAAAAGAAATCACTTAACTAACAAACGGACAACGAGGCGACTCTATAAGTTATCTAACTTTGTTGATTTTGGTATGGAGCAGTATTAATCATGTTCCTCAACGGAAGCCCACGCGAGCGAAGCCGCGTGTAAAAGCTAGTTTAATATACTACCATTCCATTGCATGCTAAAATTTTAGTCCAATCAGTTACCGTTACAATCTATCAAAGTTCACTGCTGAACATAGGCCACCCTTGTAGATTACTTCATAGGGGAGGGTATTTGTCATAGTTGGTAACCGCAGTTTTTTATTTTTTAGCTGTAAGGAAAACAGCCCTTCTGGTTTGCTTCCCTCTTTTATATCTTACGACGTGCACAGGACGATATGGGATAGTGGATATTCTTACACCGCCTCGACACGGTTGACGCCCATCGCGACTAAAAAATTTTTGTTAAAATCATACTATTTATTTGCTTAAGGAGCGGAGAGTAAATCATTGGAAGGAAGGTGAGACAGCTGCTCTTCATATTCCAAATGTGGAAGATGATAATGTAATTGAGGATGAAGAAGACGAAGAAGAGGACGAGAATGAAAAAGAAACGGCACGAATGACGCTTGGCATTTTACATTCTGGTCATCCTCTGAATGAAGAAGAAATGATAGGGTTAGTTTTAGATTGTCTTTTTTGACAAATGACATTAAATTTGTGTAGTATGATTTTTTGAAGGGGATAATTACGTGGTAGTTTACGTAATTAATTTACTTGGTAGAGCCATGCTGTTCTGGTCTGGTCTGGTCTGGCTGGTCGTGGTGAATATTATCAAGCAAAAAGCTGAATAATCATATAATATAAAGTGCTGTCATTAGGGTTTGTTAAAAATTAATTACATTTTCGAGTTATTGAATAAAGTACATGTGACGCTTACAATATCTTTATTCCGTCATTCCGTGCAATAAATTCTCAATCGTCTCACGTCACGCGGGCTTCAAGTATGTTAGTCTTGAGTAGTTCGCGAACGATAAACGATTAGGAAACGTAACTTACGTACTGTACTAGAAGAAACGTTTCCGAATGCTGATTGTTAATGGGTCTAACAGCTCTTTTCGTACACCTACACTCGCAAGCCGCCGATACCAAACGTAAACATGGCTCGAGAATCGGTCAGTAGTCAATCGTGGACAAGAGCACAAACTAATAAGAAGTACTAGCGTATACAAGAGCTAATGAATGCCTCTCTAATTCGCTCAGTGACTGGCTGAGATAACCATTCCACACAGATAGATACAATTTGACCGATGATGACCGAATAAAAACGTCGCAATCCCCATCCAAAGAAAACATCTACGCGAAACCTGGAAAATCTAAACCAATAGCAGAAAAGCAATATTTCATCATCTCAAGACTCAGAAACAGTTGCTGTTCTCATGGGGGAGGTGTTATATGGATGTACTCTTACAAAACAGAACACTACGCGGCAACCTCATATTTCCATACAACGTTTCAACATTATTTCCACGAGGCAGTTTTGCTGACTTGATGGGAAACTCGGTCTCCGTGGACTAACAATGACGCACGCGGTGACAACCGACATAGCACTTTACCGGAAACCTATTGCCGGGAGACAATTCTGCTAACTTGATGGGAAATACGGGCGCCGTGGATTCACAATGACGCCCGTGGCGTCATAGCGTTACAGCGTTAGATATACGAAACTCCACCGTGTCACCTCACTTCGTTTCTAACATCGAGTAAGTGTAGATTTAATTAGTACTAGGGCCGATGCAGATGCAAAAGTAAAACGTTTTGCTAGCATCATAAACGGAGCGGAGTAGAAGTCTAAAGTCATTACTATCATTAATTCAACAAAAGATTCAATCAAATGGTGTGACATTGCGCAGATGTAAATTGGCGAATTGATTAGTTAGTAAAAGAGAAATAATTCAAATTCAGATTTTTATTATTTACAAACCTTGTCTGCGTTGAAATATAAATATTGCCGAAAAAATTATGTAAATTGGCCTACGGGTTACGGGAGAAATAGATTTGAAAGAATCGTTTCCCTGCGCCATGAGAGCTACACTTGCTTCGCACGCTCCGCTCCAATTAGTTCTTTTATTTGTAATATTTTTATAATAGTTCTTTTAAATTAAATTTATTAAAATAATTTGGTATTTTTGGGTCCTCCGGCGGCGACATCTACAATTGGTACGTAAACAGTGTTTTTCAATTTTAACAGTATTAAATTTGTAAATAATTATGTACTTTTATTTCATATTTTGGAACAAAATCATAATAATAATCAAAATATTTAATTGTAAATATTTACATAGATACATTTTTAACCGAAACGGAAATCAATTTCGTATTTAATTATTTAAGATTAATTACATTTATCGATTATCTTCTAAAATCCCTTATTCGATCTCAGACTGCCTTCCATATAGCGAAGGCAAACTGTATTTGTACGCAGGCAATAGAGTGCATGAACATTATTGAGTTACAAGTACTAGGTACTTACTAGAAGCTATTGTAAACAAAAACTTATCTCATCTTGATGACTACCGGTGGACTGCGCGGGTGAGCGCACCGTGAACTTACGAAGGTATTTGCTGCAACGCTAAAGATTGGTTCAAACTATTGATACATGAAGTGTTAGATCACTTAAGGAGTATAGTTTTCACACGACCATATCGTCGTGAAGACACAGGATTTCATGGCGCTTACGCGTTTCGTTTAATCTCGATTTTACAACGCAGAAATGACAGCTTTGCTGAGTTCAAAATTTATTACTCGTAATAGTTAAATAAATAATAAATTAATGAAGAAAGTAAGTGTTCAAATTGGGAAGGATATCTATCCATACAAGAACGCAACCTATGAAAGTGCCACCGCTGAACATAGGCCCCACCCCCCAGATTATATTCCAGGGATTTTGACACAGTCGCCACGCTTGGCAGGCTGGTTGGTTAGAATAATATATGCATAATCTAATGCACACTTGTTATCTTTGTTGAAGTATATTTATATTTTTATTAGTTATCACTCCTAATGCTGCTGTGTTTTGTATGGTGAGTGAGAACCGAAAACCGTTTTTACTGGAAACGAGTCATTCCATCGCAGCCCTCAGGTGTGCAAACGCATCTGCATTTAGATTCCTAATTGAGGATACAACATGTAGATGTCTATAGGTCACAGCATCCCCTTACCGTTAGGTGAACAGTGTGCTTATTTGTCACCCTTAGTCTATAAAGGAGAACAGTAAGGATTATTTTGTTATTGAGTTATAATTGTCTGATCATAAATCGGTAATGTGTTCTGAATTGGCAGATATTTGCGACAAAAGCTTCTTAGTCATGAAGCACAAAATAGAGGATGGGTTTTAGATGGATTTCCAACTAACCTAGCTGAATGCACTGCACGTAAGAATTACATAATTTCAACCTAGATATGTACTAGATTTTTATGTAGTCTTCACATATTGTTAATATTTAACCCGTTTATTAATGATTATTTGTAATATGATTATTATTTTCAAATTTCTATCTCAGTTTTATGTTGTTGTCATGTTCTTTTGAAATGTTTTGACAGTATTTGAAAAAGGAAATGAAGAAGACACCGAAGATAGTGAAATAAATAACTCAGATTTTGAGGAAGACGCAGACTTATACAGTAACGTGCTAAAGAAAATATTGCCAGGTTTAAACGATAATTTGTTAAAAGTTTCATAAAATTTCCAAAATGTCTATTCGTTGTGCATAAATTGCATTGGATGCGACGGGGAATAGGTATGTAAACTTTAACCGCTTTGGCTTTGGCATCCGGCTAATCGCCGAAAGTCTATCCAAAATTCACCACTCAAATATCACAGAATGGTCGAAGCGGTAACCACAGTACTAGCGTATTGTTTACATCATTAATGCACCCATAGAATACTATAATACATACATAATAGAACGGGTGTGTGGGCTGAGCCCGTGTAGCCACTAAAATGCCACTAACACGTCAATTCACACGTATAATGGTCAACACGAGATGTGTTTTGACGTTACAATCGTTTCCAAATTTCGCATGCAAATTATTTAGAAAATACCAAATTGTACGCTATTTACAAACAAATATGTATTAAAATCCGTTTGCCAACACAGCGAATCGGGTTTGTCGTAGTGATTAACTGATAATACGACGTAATTGCTTGTATGTGTGTTTCCGGCGACGCCTTACCTCGTGCAAAATAAGGTTGACAGCCATTCTAATGTGAATTATAGTATTCTATGAATACACCCATCTAGCATACTGTATTAAGAAAATCTTCCAACAATGTGACACCTGACTAATCTAGCACCCTATGTCTAGCAGTGGACCTGAAAATGATGTTGATTTCTGAATGTTGATTTGATGTTATGAGGGTTTTTACCTTAATGGCTTTTTATGTCAGCCATAAGGTTAGTGCTTAGCGTTGTCAGTGTCCGCAGTTAATTTTTCATAAAGTTTACACCTGCTCGTGTGTTCTTTTCTTAATAAATCCCATGTACAGCGGTGGTATCGAGACTTAAAGGGTTGATAGTGATGATTGTAATTTTTTACAATAAACGCAATTTCCTATACAGTTCTATTGAACACAAGTTGTAAAGGATTATGTGGGGTTGTTTATAATATTTTTTGAAACTTGTTGAGTAATTTTACTATTTCTGTTTTATTAACCTGGAATTTTATTTCAGTTAAATCGAGATTTTTTATCATTTTAGATGTAGTTGTATCGTTGGAAGCAGCGGATGACTTTATATGTGAAAAGGCAATGAATCAGCCGGAAAGTGACACGCGTTTTGACGAAAATATAGTGCTCAAACATCTCCGTGAGTTCAGAGTAGCAGATGCACCCGATGTGACTCCCCTTAACTTTTTCGATGAGCTAGGTCTTCATCCTCTCGTGGTGCAAGTTAATGATCACAATGACTATTCCATGAAGGGCCCGTATGCAGACGTGTCTCTGCGTATGGGACGTCCATGCCGCTATGGAAAGTTACTTGGTGAGCTAAAGTAAAGTAGGTGTATGTCCTACACTTGTAAACGTTTAATTGGGTTGTTGATTTTATTATGAATCAAATACTCGTATTACATTATACTAGCAATTGAAATTTGCTACTTTTAGTATGTAATGTAGTAGTTTAGTATGTAACTTAATTGTGTTTCGTATGGTACATGTAGATAACCGGAGACCCTTTTTACTAGATACGAGCCATTCAATCTTAGTCCTCAGGGGTGATAACGCATCTGCATTTTGACTCCAGCTCAATCGAGGATAGATGTAGATGTCTATATGTGTATATCTACTACTAGGCTATCGTCTAAAAATAAAAATAAAAACTTTCTGTACAAGTTACGTCTTGACAAGTCATTAAAAAATAATTTCAATTGGGATGAGTGACAACTATCCTATTCCTGATATACATAATGGTAAGTTACTTGCGCCTTAGGTTGACGTCTACGACGGCACTAGCTCCGTCTAGTGTCGGGGACCAAAGCGAGGAGGGCTTCCTAGAAAATGTCAATCTTGAACTTTCCGCCAACAGCGCCATCTAGTATCGAACAGAAGTATTAAGTTTTCTAGAAGCCCCACACTCGAACTTTCTGCGCCTGGTCGGTGGGCGCCCGTATTTGCTGGAATATTCTGGATGTTTCAGTGGAAGAGCCCTATATAAAGCCGTTGATAACCGCGATCGGGGCAGTATTGAATTTGGCGATACAAGCGAAGCTTCGGAGCGTAATAAAGTGAATCAGTGTGATTAATTATTAGTGTCTTTTAGGTTTTAATTGGCGTCCGGTAATAAAAGTGTAAAGTTTGGTAGTTCAATTGGCAGTTTTTATTGTCACGAACCTGCAAGCTCGTAACAATATAATTACTACGGTAGAACATTAAATATCGACAAGACAAAGGTCATGAGTAACGTTCATGTCACCCCTATTCCGGTAATTGTTGACGAGTATGTTTAGCTAGAATAAATTGTCCAACAGGTAAGACGGGTAACTCCAACTTTGACTGACGGAAAGGTCAGTCGACGAATGCGACTCGGCTGGGCAGCATTTGGGAGAACACAACACATATTGTGTACAGAGTGTGTTGCCAGTGATAACATATCGATTTGAGACGTAGTTCTTCACTGCTGGCCGGATGATTCCTCATGGTCACCTGACAGTCTCAAGGTCGCTCAGTAAGTTGTGGAGAGAGCCATGTTTGGAGTTTCTCTGTGCGATAGAATTTGTAATGAGGGTACTGCAGTAGAGCTGAAATAACCAACAGCCCAACAGATCAGTAAGCTGAAGTGGCAATGGGCAGGCTATGTAGCTTGAAGAAACGGCAAACGAGGGGGAAGAAAGCTTTTCGAGTGGTAGCCTTATATTGTTAAGTGTAGACGCAGGACCTTGCTTTCCATGTTTTCCGAGGCATGGGAGTGAAACACCGCCACCTTCCTGGCACCAGACTGCTACTAAGAATTTCATGATAGAAAAACCCGGTAACTGATTTTGCTCGACACGCGGTTCGAAGCAGGGAAAATAGTCACACCTTATTTTACTGGACTGATTTTACTTGTCATTAAAATTCTAGAACTTATCGAGATGGCAGAGAAACGAGAAAAGGCTGAAAAGGAGTTGTTGCATGACAAACAAGAGAAAGCTTTACAGGAATTAAAAAGAAAGATGAAAGATGAACATGAGGAGAAAATGGAATACTGGGTAGGTTTAGGTGAATTTGTATTTAAATACGATTGAAATTGAAAAACTTCACGTATGGTGACGGCTAAAGAGTTCCCCAAACCACACCATCCCAACTCCCAAACTCGTCCTATCAGACGAGAATGGAAAATGGACCAGCTGATTTATAGTTATCATTTTTTGCTAGCTTTTTATGTATCCATGACATTATTTCCGATCAGAAATCTATGACTGCATATGATATGATCTGCACGGACACTGGTACCGGTTACCAAGTCCAGCCGAATCTTGAATTTTTCTCTCACAAGAAATTATGACTTATTATTTGACTCAATCATCATTGACTTCGTTATTTTCATGCTAGCTTGTGACGAAGATAGCAATAACTTGATTTTTGTAGAGCCGGTTAGAGATTCAAAGTTGTTTATTTCCGATGAATATTTACCGTCAAAACTACAGAAAGTATCGCTATGTTGAGAAGCGTTTATTAATGTAGTTCCCGATCCGCCTATCAAACGTAGCAATTATGGCAAATCCTCTATTACACCTTACTTATGAGAAGCGAAAAGGATCAGTCACATTATTGAGACAACTGACTAAAGAAGTGACTCAGGTGATTTTAATAATTCATTAACTTTACATTATCTTTTAATTGTCCTCCGTGATATACGTGAGGCCAATGTCCAGCCAAAAACTGACCACGGATTGAAAAGTGAAAAAAGGTTTTAAACACTGTGCTTGCTAATTACTCAACTTAACCCATTTTCTGTCCTGTGCATTACATATAATGCATTGCTATTATGTCTGAAAACCATACAGTGAAAGTGTTAATATTCTTCTGAAATATATTTTATTTTTATATAAATAGTCAGAGTTATACGGTTTGATGCGCGAGGAGGAGGAAGCAGCATTAGCGGCTGCGGGTGAGCCAATGCGGAACTATCTCGTGCAGTATATCTTTCCCACTCTAACCGCTGGGCTGCTTGAAGTCGCCAAGTTGCGACCCGATGATCCCATCGACTTTCTTGTAAGTAGTTTCTATTCTTAAATTTTTCTCAATTTAGATATAATACGGTCTTATTTTTATATGGTTTTAATTTTTTTTGTATTTGAGGCATGTATTTAATATCCTGCTGGCCGAACGTTAATAAAACTTTTTTTGTTGTGTAGTCTTCATTTGACGATAATATTTTTTGTAGATTTCTACTGCGGAAGCGTATTTTATTTATTAGGTACAATATACTATTTAAACCTCTAAAACACAAACCCTCTATTTTGCATTTACACAATTTTCCCAAATTGGACGTTAGCTATGTCCACACTGTACCCTTTTTGTTCATCAAGGGCATGCGTCACAGTGCAATCAACAGCGCACGTGAGCCATGCCCTCACGCCTCATGTGCGCTTTTGCCCTATGACAGTGGAAAGTGTAACGGACGCTGTTATACTCGTTTTTCCGCGTCGGATGGATTTCTGTGCCACAAAGCGTTCAACAACAAGATGACGGACGAAGAAAATAAAATACATTGAAGTTTATTGAAGATTACAGACAGAAACTCAAATGATGTTAGTAGCGTTCGTTGACGCATTCAATTATTGAATGCGCTAAACGAAAGTTGAATAGAAAGATGACGGCGAAAGTTGAAGATGAAAGGTCATAGCGTGGACATACCTGTTGATAAACTTATGGATGACGCTGCCCGTATTGATTTAGAACCTATTGATTTAACATGTACAATAAATGATAAAGTCTCAGTCCGCAATAGATTGTTCTCAATTTATACAATGTTCATGCTCCTGCACATCAAATAAGAGTAAAACATCTTCCTGCACCCTGGATGAACAGGGGCGTAAGGGTGGCAATACTGAAACGGAAACGGAACCGAGCATTTCAGAAGTTTAAGAAACAACGTACAGTCGAAAATTGGACTAGTTTTAAAGTTTTAAGAAACAAATGTAATCAGATAGTGTGAAACGCTAAACGCAGCTACATTCATGACAATACCCTTAATATTACGACCGTAGGTATGTGGAAATTCCTTGGATCCAAAGGTGTTATTAAGGCTCCTTTAGTAGACTTAGATCCGTCACTAAACTTGGATTACATTCAATCGTCATTTTTCAGTAATTGTTCCTTCTGACCCTATGATTAAATCCCAAAACGATATATTCAATCTCTTCTATGGAAACACTCTCCATACCCTTTTTTGAATTCTCTCCAGTTACCCAAGACGATGTTGCTAAGGCTATGAGTTGTGATGAGATTATCAAGATTATAGTGAATATGTTACCAGAGTTCCTTTTTCTAGCAATAAAACAAATTGTAAACAACTCCTTGGACTCAGGTCAATACCCAACTTTGTGGAAACAAGCTTGTGTTCGACGGCTTCCCAAAATACCAAATTTTTTTATAGAAGATGGTGCAAACGAGCATACAGTTCAACTGATGTTAAGTGGTTACCGCAGCCCATGAACAACCACAACACCAGTGGAATTGCGGGTGTGTTGCGGGCCCTTTAGAAAGGAGTAAGCTCTTTTCTTGTAGGTCTGCAGGTCGTGTCAGTCCGGAAAAATGCCGGTGGTAAACTATTCCACAGCGAAGTCGTACGCGGAAGAAAACTCCTAGTGAAACGTACAGTGGTGGACTACCAGGTATCCAGATAGTGTGGATGGTATCGGGAGTTTTTCCGCGTAGTGCGTTCATGAAATTTGGCGGCTGGGATTAATCCGAACATTTCTTTAGAGCACTCCTCCTGATAGATGCGATAAAATACGCAGGGAGATGCAACATCTCTACGCAGAGCCAGTGAATCGAGCCGATCGGAAAGCACTCGGGATTCGAGCCGCTCTGCGCTGGATGTGATCAAGTGGAAGGAGCTGGTACTAAGGGGGCTCCAGCCCACAGATGGGAACAGTATTCCATGTGCGGCCGAACCTGCGCTTTGTAAATTTGCAGGCGGTGTGCCGGCATGAAATACTGTCCCGCTCTGCTGAGCACGCCAAGCTTTTTAGAGCCCAATTTGACCATCTCTTCCAAGTGACGACGAAACTGCACGTCACTCGATATGTCGTCGCCGAGGATTCCGATACTGGCTGAGGCAACAAGAGGAGTGCCTTGAAACTGAGGAGATACGACAAAGGGGTTCTTT
>DWHP01009939.1:0-10036 GCA_018247895.1 Parnassius honrathi | reverse complement strand
TATTAAAGTTGCGTAAGTCTCGCCGCATGCATTTGGAGATCTGTCTGTTCAGTTGCCTGTATGCTGTCAAATCTGTTCACGATTGCAGCATACTGTACAAACACTTCAGTACAAAAACACATAAGTGAGTTTATCAAAATTGCATTAATGTTATGCGTCTAGCAACATCTTTTCATATCGGGCCTGTCTTTCGATGTGTCTTTATGAAGGGTAAATTGTCCTGGTGCGTTGTGTACATTTATTAATAACAAAAAATAATATAGTTTTGACAAAATAATGTTGAATTTCATTAATTAAAGTATTTGTTTGTCAATAAATAAATAAAGTTACGTTTTCTGTTCTTCAAATCGATTTATTGACATTAAAACCAGTGCCAAAAAGTAAGTATGTATTATCACATAAAATGTTGTTAAGTAACTATTGTATTGTGAAAGCGATATGTAAACTTAATTAATTTTTTCTACAACTCTTTATCTTTACGAATAATTATTACTTTTTTATGTCTTATTCCTCTATATTTACCGCAAATAATTTATTGTTCTGATACTGTCAATATATATTTGACCTTAATTTTCAGAGTATAGATGAAATGCTGAAAGAGCATAATCTTTGGTGTAAGCAAAGTCAATTATTTCGTACACAGAATGCCCACCAAAGTCATAGATATAAACTCAAAAGGATGACAGGGTAATCGTACAAATAAATTTTAGTTGATGTCAAATCGTCTTTTTTGTCGAGTAATTGTCAACATCCTGGTTTGCTCCACAGATGTGATGAGTTGTCCTTTGGTTGTTCCATTAGAATTTCGCAATACAAATTAAATTAATGTTTAGTAAACAAGCATTCTAATAGTAATTATGTATGTGAGGATATACTCTAATATAATGTACGTATAAAAATTCTACAATTTAATATTTTTTGCTTTTTTTAATGCAATAGCGAGTATGTGCAGCAGAGTTTGTAACAATCGTATATGTCTCACCAAATAACAAATTAATAGATATTCAGGAGTTCATTCATCGAGCACTGCTAGACAACAAAAGTTTAGATAAACTTCCACTCATTTTGGCCGGTGATTTTAACATCAACTTCTGTAATGAAAAATCAAAACCATTGCTACAGTTTCTAGAGGAAGAATTTGATTTAAAAATAAACAATAATCCAGCAGAATCAACAACAAAATATAATAATACCATAGATGCAGTTTTTTCAAGACATTTAAATAAAATAAAATCCCAAACATATGTTTCCTACTTCGGTTACCACAAGCCAATTATTACAAAAATTGAGCCTACTTATTAAGTTTATATTACATTATATTTGTTAATAATAAAAAAATATTATTACAACTTAAAAATTATAATAATATTTTTTTATTTTTTATTACATTTCCTTCACTAATTAATCGAAAAGAATTTCGTTCCACCCGGGTGTCCCTTCACACCTCTCAAGTTTTTTTTTACTAGCTTTTTACCCCTTTTGTGGCTTCGCTCGTGTGGGCTTCAAGTTAAAACATTACCAAAATTATCTACATACATCCCACTCCTGGGCATGGGCCCCAGCGAGTTTTAGGACAAAAAATAGTTAATTGAGTAGATTCCGAATCCAGTATGAAGGACTTCACATACTCGTATACCTAAAAATAAGTTCCGTTTTTACTTCTCAAATATTCAGGTTTCGCGATGTTCTACTTCGCTACCGAGAACGTGATTAATCGACACTTCAAATTGCAATTAAAATATGAGTGGTGTCGGTGCGGATTGAATTTGGGTTGCTTACGTAATATGAAATTTACGTTTGCATCAGTTCGATTACCGGTTTTTACAGATGAATTTCAGGATTCTATCAGTGCAGTTCTTTTCATAAATAGAATAAAAATGAGCCTGTGCTTAAAAAAATTTGTTGTTTTTGATTTTTATAGCACTTTTTCGTAAGAACCAGTTTATTTACTGACACAAGAATCTTAAGTCTGAAAATAGAAAGAAAAAAGAAAGAAAGAAAAACTTTATTTGAAATCACAGGGAAGAAAAAATCGAAATATTACAACAAAAAATAAAATGGATTTTTGTGAAGTCAAATTAGGCCCTTATTTCCGCTAACCGCTACTGTACTAAATGACAACAGTGCTGATTTTCAAATAGAGCGTAATATTCACTTCACGGACGGACATTACTTAAAGCTGAAAAATTTAAAAACAACGATTCGTGTTTGATAATCCGCCGCCTATTGCACTGATTAAATATTTGTATGCAGCAGTATAAATCGTTATTTCTTTTAATAAAGCAACAAAACATTTTGTAGGAAATATATAAAATAAAGCAAATAATCAAGAAGTATGTAAATGATGAACAGTAGTTGCCATATTTTATAATGTGAGATTGTTCCTGAACCTTATTGATCTCATTTTCTAAGTTTTTAAGGAATGATAAGAATATTTTAGAGTTTCCATGTCTAGGCTAGTTAAAGATATAGGAGATAGGAGTGGAATCGATTTGTTTAAAACTTCTTTATTACTGTACACGCCCTTAGTTGCCCCAACAAAGGTCGACGGGATCAAGGCCCATGAGTGGTCCCCTCGACGAGTAACCAAGGGTGGAGCCCAATGGCCTATGGAGAACTATTATACACATGGCTAGCAAGTAAACAAAACTTACACAGTTCCGGAGTAGGGTCGACTAAAAGGCGACGTCAGAATTAAGTAAAGGTAGTGTGTGTGTAGTGTTAGAAAGTGTAATATATGTGAGCTGACGTCACCGATGACAGCGGCTACACCCACTGTCGTTACACTGCTTCAAAGGATGCAAGCACTCCCGGGCGACGTTATCTAAACTCGAGTGTTACGTCACTTAGCACAAAACTATAATCGAAGAGAACACGATCTCCTCTGGGATCACAAGGTTTGGCGTTCCACCGACAAAGCAAAATCACTTCGTACTATATCAAAATGGTAACTCGCGACCTAACAATTTGACCGACAGAGTCGTCGCGCACAAGAGATTGTTCCACACTCGCTCAAATTATTTAGTGCGATATCAAAATGCTGCATAAGCGACTAGTCGGCACAAATTAATAGCAAGTGCAGTTAAATTAATCACTCAACCTCAAGAAAGGCTTCGTTGTCACGTATATTAACGAAAATAAGACAACACGATGGAGGCCGTCAAGCGCGTTATGACGATTTCAATTTAACTCATCGACGCGGCAGTCGCGAGCGCCGCTTCAACCAGACTGACTGGCAGCGCGCCGGCGTGGTCGAATCCCTCCCCGCACAACCCGCCATCAAACCGTTTCCCCGCTCGAGACTAGCGCTACGATCGAGCGCAAACAGGACCTATAGAACCACCGTACCGGCAACGCATCTGCAAACCCCCTGGTGTTACAGCTGTTCATGGGCTGCGGTAATCACTTACCATCAGGTGAGCTGTATGCTCGTTTGCCCCCTCTCGTATAAAAAATTTAAAAAACCCGTAGACTCGTCTGGTCGTCTCTATTTACGCGTAGCCGAAGGATGGACAGGTCCGAACCTTCTAGACTGCCGAGGCGTCGAGAACAGATGTCCTCTCTGACGTAAGCACAAACTCCAGCCCGAAGCACAAAGAAGTGTTCCAGTTTATACCCCGAGTAGAAGAGATACGAGACCCCCCCCCCAGATTACGAGGGGCAGCCCGAGCATCCACGCTCAGGAGTGGAGTAACTTGGTGGAGCATCCACGCTCATCGAGGGCCTCTCCAGGGGTGCTGGTATCCTCCTGGGGTATTCTACATTTAATTCCGCTACCGTGTTGATGGGAATGGAAATTTGGCCTCCGGCCACCTGCACTCACCGGACGAAAAGCGGAAGCTGAGCTGCCACTTCACGCCAAAACTTTACTTTATTTCCTGCGTTCACATCCCTGCTGAATACACATCCCAAATATACAAACTCATCTACTTGCTCGACCAACTCCCCTTCTATTCTTAATTTACATATCGTTTTACTTTCTTCTCTTTCAAAAACCTTTCGTCTTACTTGCGTTCACTTTCATACCCCTTTCTTTTAAGGCCTATTTTTTAATTGTAACCATCATTTGCAACTCAGTCGCCGACGACACAAAAATAAAATCCAAGTATAATAAAGGCTCTAAAACATTGTAAAATCAAATAAAGAAGAGCATAGGAAAAATTGCACAAGTGATGTAAAGGGTACTTAAGTTTTCCTTTCTTATCTTATTCAGTTAATTAACAATCTCAGCATGCCTCATTAATGCCATTTGTCATTGAAATTATTAAAGGATAACAAATTAGCAAGTTTTATTGCAATATTGGTATTAAATATTATGTAAAATTTTAAGTAAATTTAATATCCTTTAATTTTTAACGATCAATTGCGTTAAAGGGGCTTGATAAGACTATATACTTAATAATACACTATAGTTTCAGTTTTTATTTCAAGGTTGACGTCGAAATAAGATGTTTTTATTGCAGCAAGGGTTAACTCGTCATCATTATTATTAGTTCCTGCCTCCAAATTTTGTTTTCTACAAAAGGCAAATTTACGTAAAAGTTTTGGTAATTCTATAAAATAGTTCCATACTTACACATACCATCGAGTTTTAAGTTTTAACTTGATTTAATGAGACTGGTTCTGAGTACAGATTTGTTTACATAAAAGAGCTTACCCCCTTAATATTTTTCCAGTAGTCGAATTTGAAGAGAAGCGAATTCGGACCATTTTTCCTCACTTATATCCACCTAACGTTTGCCTATATTAAAAGCGTCGTGGGCTTTATTGTGTTTCCAATAGAGATATCTGGCATTGCCTTAAATTCCTTTAATTTTAAATGATAAACAACCTTAATATGTTTTTCATACTCTTTCTGATTCTCTTTCTTTTATTCTTCGGATAACTACTCAAACTTATGACACCAACATTAGTTTTTTCCCGGCTTGTGAAAATCTATTGTATGAAGTCTTGCAGATAGAATCCTTATTACTGTTCAATGTTGTTAACATAACTTATAGAAGAATCAGCCTCTTCTTGCTGACTTTAACAAATGGTGTTTACTGATTCTGTCAGTTCTTTTTAAAAGACTGTTGTGTGTTTTCCGTCACGTTTGGTGGAGAGGGTTGAGTATAAGATAATGATGTAATTAGTGCCATTGTGGAAAGCTGATTTTTAACATCTGGAGGGATATAACTAGGGTATACCATATAATCATCATAATTATTAGTTGACCGACAGGCTGTTCCCTCTAATCCAGCTCGAATGAAAGCAGCAGAAAATGGTGGGATCAATAACCAGAAATGTTTTTATGTGTGTGGCGATTGGGGTCTCGGGTCTTCCTAGGTCGAGCCTTGACCCTATTATGCGAGATGTTACTATGTGGACTGTATGTGCGGATTCTTACAACCAAAACAAGATGGCCGACGTGGCACGCGGCAACCTTGGACGATGTACCTGCTTTTCCAAATCTATTGTTTTGCCAGTGTCTCGAAGGAGTTACCACTTGAACCACTTAGGGAGAGAAATGCGACAAGAAAATAAAAAAAAAACGGTTCAATCAAAGGGAAGCACTTACCGGGGTGGGGTTCCTTGCGGCCTCATGGACGATGCACCGAGTCTTGCATGGTCTTGTATGTGGTGCATTGGAATAGAGCGATGCGCGACGACAACTCACACTATGCGAGGCGGTTACATCTAGTGGTTCTGTGGCCGACTGCCACAGAGGTGCAATAACAACTAGCGAGGTCTTTGACTACGATGCGAGAAGAGGCTGAGTGAAGGCAGTACGTGTTCATATATAGGCAGGCCACTTCTACCACTTCCATCTCAGCGCGGCGCGCTTCTTATTGGCCGGAAAGGTGGCACCACATTCTAGATTCTCTTCCCCTTCAGAGCATGTGGATGGAATGCGTGGATATAGGACGGAAAGATACTGGCAAACGATAACCAACCGAACAAAATGTGAGAGCACCCGTTCCCCCCAGCTTGAAGTGTCTTAACCTAATTTAAACTACTAATCTAACCTACAAGACAATTCGAAACCATTGATTGGGCAAAGGGCATAGGCGGACAACAGGACACATGTATGACCCAGTCGTGGTCCCAACGCGAGCTACGCTAGTTACCCCGTCGGATCCGGGATAAACCTCTTCGACAATCCCTAACGGCCAATGAAGAGGAGGCGGTGTCCTTGGTGAGCAAAACCACCGTTCCGACCGTTAAAGGTTTAGTAGTTGTGTTCCATTTCTGCCGAGACTGCAACGTATGCGAATATTCTGTCTTCCGTCGATTCCAAAATGACTGCACCAGCCAGTCTAATAAGTTATGGCGTGAAGGATCATTAAGTTTTGCCTCATCTATGTCTATGGCGTGCAGATGTTTCAAAGGCATTAGATTCAAAAAATGTGCTGGAGTTAGAGTCAGTGGCACCGAGGGGTCACACGAAACGTACGACAAAGGGGCAGCTATTCATGACGCACTCGATCTGCGCGAGTACAGAGCTTAATTCTTCGAAAGACAAAATTTGGTCTGCAATTACTCGGTATAAATTGCTCTTTAGACTCTTAATGTTAGTCTCCCGATTCCTCCACCCAAAATGACTCGCGGCGGGGACGTTCAGAGGCCACTCGATGCGGTTCTTGGCTAAGATGTGTGCGAACTCCGAATTATAATATTTAGAGGTTAGATTAATTCATGTAATTCTGATAAAATACGTATCGCGCCGTAGTAGTTCGTATCGTTATCCGAGTACATTTTACTGAACTGAGAAAGGAACGTCATAAATGCGCCGATGAAGCTCACTGTGCTCAGGTCACCGGCAAGTTCTATATGCACAGCGCGAGTAGTCAGACATAAAAAAATATAAACATAAGCCTTCGTTAATCTTGTACCACGCCCGCGAGTGAGCGGCCTTAAACGGATCTGCAAAGTCTGACACGGTGCGCATAAAAGCTTTGCAGATTGTGTTACACGACAAGACCTAAGGTCCGCCATTTCCGGAAATGACGGCTTAGGACTATAGATATAGACTATAAATCCGTGCACACTATTGGGAATTTAGTTACGTGCAGAAAAAATCCAATAATTCTGACGCAAAACAAACATCAACAATTCGGGGCCAGCGTAACAATTTAATTTATGGTGGTATTCAACTAATAAGTTCAAAATATGATTCTTAAGGTGCAATTCCGTAGCCGACCGCAGGCAGCAGCAGCAGGCGACGTATCGCCGCGACATGTCACTGCGACATATCGTGGCGTCATGTCGCTGCAGTCATGGTTCCGAACCTGACTGTAGACGGCAGCAGCCCGTGACCAGTCTGTTCCAAGTGTTCAGTGGGACATGATGTCTAACGTGTTTGAAATTAGCGATCGCGAAATAAAGCACAAAGCGCTTCATTCGTAGCTTCTCGAGAAATTATGCGATGGAATCACCAGTTTTATAGCTAATCGGAGCATCAAGGTCGTAGTAGACGGTCCATACTCCGATTACAGGTCTATCAATTCTGGTGTTCCAGAAGCCTGTGTTCTATCACCTACGCTGTTCTCTCTGCATATTATAACGGATTTCCCTCCTACCCTCGTATTATTTCCCCTTTTTGTCTATATATCTATACTATAACTACGTGACCAGAATAAACAAATATGTTTTGATCTTTCCCAATGATCTTTCTAAAGGTTTATTAATAGGCCGTTTATAATATTTATGGCGAGTTCATCTTAGTTAGGATCCTTATTTTATTTTTGTATCTTTTGTTAGAGGAGGAAGAAGATGATGATAACTTGCTTTTATTATATAAGTACAAAGAGAAAAGATGAAAAGACACACGTCCTATGTTGAAACGCGGAGGAAGTGAGGGAATATAGGGGTTGGGCCACCTGGTTTATCAGTTTCTCTTCCTCGAAATCAGTGAAACTCATTTTTCAAGAAAAATTCAATGTGTTGTCGCTCAGGCGTTGGCAGCACTACTGATCTGCAGTTGGGCTACAGTGTCGTCCGCCGCTAGGTAAACGACGTGTAGAACTACACAGAAAACAGTTGTGTCGCGACGACACGTCTCTTGCTGCTGCTGTCTGCAGTCTGCTACGGAATTTTACCTTTACTTTAATCTTGCCCGATTGTTATCCTGTAATTTCATCGGAATAGTGTACACGTTGAAACTCCCGCAATATTAGAAACTCGGCATAACTATTATCGGACGCAGCGATATACGTACGTCGTGGTAGAAGCTTCGCGAATCGACAAACGTAAACTATGCCATGCAATATAAACTACATATAAACAATCGATACTACCAACACGAACAAACACTACGTAATCACTTGTAGAACTACAAAGGCTATATATATTGTAACGACAAAAAATAATTTAAATATAAAACATCGTCACTGTACTGATGTGGCGTAGCTAAACTATACATTTCATATGCATCACTAACAAGCTAAATAAACACAAGCACTAGCAAGCCAAATAGTAATCTATAATTCTACCAAAGACAAATCAATATTTAAAACACACAAACTATCTAATCATAATTATGCAACATCTAAAGCGAATCCAAAGGTTTTAATAAAACTATACAAGGTGTATAGTTTTATTAAAACCTCCAATTCCTTTTACTACGGGGCACAAAGGCGTCCTATTCACTAACAATTCTAAACGTTGACAGCATTGCTACGTCACGAAATTACTCTGTGATGCACTATCCAATAACGCACGAACGCTCTGTTCGTTTCCATGCGAATATCTAACTGTAATACGCGCTGTACCCAGTAACACAGTGGAACGAGACCACGTTCCCACGTTCGAAAGCGAACACAGGGCGACGTCACACGGTCGACTGTTAGAAGCGTCGACCTTAGCGGGTGGTATTTGTTTAACGCGGATATATTACCACTCTCAAAATGCAACAATGTATGGTGTCCGTTGTGGCATTTGTCACATACTGAACAAGAGTTGCAATTAGCAACGCGATGCTTAATGCTTAAGCAGTTCAAACACAAATTGTTGGCCTTTGCTATTTTATAACGTTAGCTTGGTGAACGCTTACTACGGAAGGTCGCGCAGTTATACAAATTACCGTGTTGGTTATTTTTACATAAAAAACAGGCGTTATGAGGCGATGAGGGCGCGGTGTTTACATACGTCATACACCTAGCTGTCTTCGATGACAAGACTGGTCAATGTTCGGCGCACTTCTTCGCTTCGGGTTTGGCATTCGATGAACGTTGTATTACTTTAATTCGATCGCGAACGAAAGATGCCAAAGATTCATACGATGGCATTTCAGAGCCACGATTCTCCATTTCAAACGCACGCACGGTGTCCGGGCCTAGCTTCTTTAATTCAATATGTAGAAATACAAAGTCCATAAGGTTATCAATTTAAGATTTTTGAGCCCAGCTACTGATGTTACGAATTTATCCAAAAACTGCTCTAGACCATATTCGCGGATGATATAACTTAAAGATCGAATATTTGGTGTACATATGAAGAGGATAACATTCGCTTATCTTCGTGTTTATTTTAAAGCGTTTCGAAAATTGACGAATAATTGTTTGCTGTTGGTGTGAAACCCGAACATATGGACTGTGCCCTACCACACACACTTACTAATTAAATAATATAATTTTACAGCGTCCGATAACTAGAGATTATTATTTAAAGTGTTTTGAAAGCTATTAATAAATAACGGCCAAGTTTTTAATATCATCATTAAATATCGGGAAATCTATAGGGGGCAATCTAAGTGATTCACGTGGACGTACCCGAATTTCCTATTTTACTTCGCTCTGGGCTGAAGACTGTAGGAGTTTAGCAGTTCTTTTTATACGACACAACAGATCTTCAAACGCTGTAAGTGATTGATAATTTACTGCATATTTAGGGTCGATATGCAGTTCTAAACTATTACATTTGTCCAATACGCCTTCGTGGTGTGACTTCGAAGTGAGACTACTTCAATGAGTCCACCATTTCGATATCGCACAAAAATATCTCCCGCACCGATTCCATGTTAATATTTTTATATGATCAGTTATATATATATATATAT
>DWHP01009938.1:0-10037 GCA_018247895.1 Parnassius honrathi | reverse complement strand
TTAATAGAAAACTTTATATCACCTTTTAAGCAAATTGCGCGCACGGAGGAGTATGAGATTTGGCATAGTTAAAGTTTATATGAAGGAGTAGAGAAAACAAAATGTCACAAAAGCATTAAATTTAAATTAATAAAAAATACATTTCTAGTTGTTACCGTTCATACTGCCAATGTCGAACATTGTCGCTTGGTTAAATTATGTCGGATGTTGACTGACGTTCATACTGAAAATAACTCAGGTACGTAGGTATGTATGTAATTACAATCACTAAGTTTTAGTAAGTACCTATTATTTATGCTATTAATATAAGGACAAACACGTAATAATCTGTGGTCATAAAGTCGCACAAAATAGAGATTGACGCTAAATAATTTTAAAATGTTACTAAAACATTGATTAAATGCGCTGTGAAATGCTTCTTTTTCAATAATGTGTGAAGTGTATGTCTATGCACAAAACGTTTATTTTACTATTTTTCACGTATATTCAATATTTTATATATTAATGTGTATAAGTATGAAAGTGAAATACAGCTAACATGTAAAATAATAAAAATGTAATGAATAACAATTCACGCACTAGGGAACCACCAGTAACTACTACACATATAATATATATGTTACCGGAAGTGCATATAATATTGTAGCGGCGCTGACGTCGCGCCGCAAGCGAAACACCGAAGCCTAGATCGCGCTATCAAAAATTCCGGATCATAAATAGTATATGTAAAACTTCTCCGAACCATCACTCGGAGCGTTAGCCGTTCCCCGGGCAGAACACCTTGCCCGGCGGGATATCTCCCCTTTTCCTTCTACGGCCATAGTGGTGACCACCCGACGTGATCTGAACACGCAACCAACAACCTTAGGAAACTTCAAGCTTCATCATCGCCATAGATAACTCCAACCATTCGCTCCCGAGCAGATATCGTCTGCAGTCTTCATATCCTGCAAGCCATCTAGCTTCACAAGGTTCATCGCAGTACTGGAATAATAATGCTTCCTGTTCCTTCAAGCTACTCTCTGCGCTACAGAGTTCGGCACGGCTCTGACCATTACTGCTCGCCTCTGCTTCACGGCACTCTTGCAGATTACTTGCCTTCTTCTCGACTCGCCGCAGACTACAAGGCAATCTCCTGGCACATTCGTCGGCAAGAAGGCTGCACTATCAATCTCCGGTCTCAGCAGGGGGGTGATGTAGCGGCGCTGACGTCGCACCGTAAGCGAAATACACCGAAGCCTAGATCGCGCTATCAAAAATTCCGAATCATAAACAGTATATATAGAACTATCTCATGGAGTGTTGGCCGCTCCCCGGGCAGAACACCTTACCCGGCGGGAGATCTCCCCCTTTTCCTCCTACGGGTACAATATATTCGTTGTATAGAATACCCAGCCTAAGCAAACCCGGCATTACATGGAACTGTCCATGCCGGGCTTGCTTAGGCAATGTATAAAATATGTTATATATCGTTTACCATAACATTCTTTTCCGAGGTATTGTATGTAATACCTAGATGATGTATAGAATGACATCAGGGAATCAGGTAAAGTATGAAATGTGTGTAAACATAAATTGATTTTCAGTAAAGAAAATATGTTTTACTGAAAATTAATTTAAAATAATTTTCAGTAAAAAAATATTTTCTTTACTGAAAATCAATTTTAAAAGAATTTAAATTATCTAAGAACTGTCAAATTTGGCCAATTGCAGCCAATTGCAGTCTGCCGCTAACTTGCCAAAGTCCATTTTCATCCTTATGAGGATTAAGAGAAGAAAACTTTCCCTATTTATCGGTGATACTATCATTAAAATATTGTGTTTGACCTTTTTTAATATAAATATTCAGAGCATCTTGCAACTCCTTCGATGTCAACTAACTAGGTTTCATAGCATTCTGAAGTAGATAAGCAGAGAGTCACTGCTACTTCATATAACAGCTTAGAAAGCAAAACAGCTCCACACAATTCTAAACGTGGTATGGAAACTTGTTTGACTGGCGACACTTTAGTTTTTAGTGCTATAAAACTCACACGAATATCGCCGTTTTCTTTTACTACTCGAGCGTATACTATTCCAGCGTATGGTTTGATACATCGCAAAACCCGTGTAGTTCCAAAAGTTCATTCGCAATTGTAAATATCCATCTAGGAATACTAAAGCCTGTAACAAATAGAATTTCACTCCTAAAATAAAGCCACTCCTGAAACAAATTAGAAGGTAAGTCTTGATTCCATTCGATACCTGACATCCAAATTCTCTTTTTGACAAGAATTACTACTGGTGCTATTCTACCTAATGGATCGAACAGCCTAGATATATCCGAAGCACCATTTCTCTTTGTAACGGGAGTTGTTATAATATGTGGTAACTGAACACGGTACACAAAATTGTCATAACATATTCCAATATAACTCTAAAACCTTAGTGAAACTTTCATTTACTGTACCTAGATTTAGTTTTATGTTTTCACTTTGATATTTAATTACTTTTTGGGTCTTTTCTAATAATTCTCTTCTATTACCTCCCCATTTTTGAAGTTTAAAACCTCCCTTTTGCACTATTTAATTAAAATCTTTGTACACTTGTTTACCTTCTTCCACTGTTTCACAACCATTCATCGGATCATCCATGTAGAAGTCCTTGAGTACTCTTTCAGCTGATGAAATCATATTTTTACACTCAACATACGCTAACTGCTGGAGAGTACGTACATCAAGATCAGTTGCGGACGCAGTTCCAAAAGTAACACGTAGTAGCACGTAATGGCGTAACTCACCTTCTTCGTCCTGCCAAACCTTTATTTGTTATTTGTCTATACATTTTAACTATGTATGCTATTAGGCATATGGGTTATATGCGTCAACACATAATTAACTGTCTTAACTCGGGCTGATGACAGGGACCAACCATAAGATCTTGATTAAGAGAAATCCCGTTAGTGCCTGGACATGATGCGTCTAAAACAATTGTAAGCTTTGTTGTAGACTTATCCTCACGAATGATAGTATGGTGAGGCAAATAAATCGCACAATCATTGTCTTTTTCTTCCTGTGGCATAATTTCCAAATGATTAAGATCAACATATTCACGGAAAACAGCAGAATATCTTTCTTTTAAATCTGGATTCCTTGCTAATTTTTTTTTCTAAAAGATGAAATCGTCGCCAGAGTTGTCATACCGGCACTTCGGATCTTCATCACAAAGAGGAAGCTTTACAACATACAACATACCTGAATCATTTTAAGTAGTGGTAGTAGCTAAAATAGTCTCACATTTTTGCTCCTCTTCAGTAAGAATTATTTTATTGATACTAGTAGTTGGTTCCGCTTCTAATTCCCAAAACACCTTCAATAAATCATTTTTATCAACTTGCAAGTGAAAGTTGAAGATAGTGTTACATTGACTTGACCCAAAACTATCTATGCATGCTGAGTTAATTGGACCAGAGAAGATCCACCCCAGCGTAGTATTCTGTGCAACAGGTAATTCAGAGGGACCTTTGATAACACCATCTTCTAAAATTTGAGTAAATATCTCTGCACCAAGTAAAAGGCCAGTCTTATTAGGCACACCAAATTTTGGATATACCGGTTTGAGTTTGCTTATTTCAGGCCAGATTTTAACTACAACTTTCTTAAATGGCTCAATAGTTGTAAGTTTGTTGAGGACGTGTAACTTTGCTTCTACGTAAAATGTGGGGTCGAGGAGTAAACGCAACCTAAGCACCACAAACCGTGATTTAAGCAGGGAACATTCCTCAACCCCTATTCCTGAAACTACTAGTTTAGTTGGAACCTTATGCAGTCCAAGTGTTTGAACTGCTGATTCCGTAATAAATGAAACTTGTGACCCTTGATCCAACAAACATCGCATAATCATCTCAATATCCTTAAGTGATTCAGCTTTCACAAATGCCGTTGTAACACTTGACTATGATTACTTACAAAACATGTGACTTCCGACTCTAGCTCTGACTCCTGATTTTCATAACCCAAAGTTATTGAATTAACAGCAACATTTACACCAACTGCCTCCGTATTCTCCTTGAAATATGTGGATTATTTACAGAACAAAGCAATGAATGATACTTCCTTTTGCAGATTTGACATCGTGAAGATTGTCTACAACTAAAGATAGAATGATTATCTCCTAAAAAATTATAACATAACCTTCTGGTTTGAACATAATCTCGTCGCGATTGTACTGCTCTTTAAGTAAATAATAGTTATATCACATGTGCTGATATCTGTAAGCCTACATTCTGCAAACCGTTTACAATTCTATAATACTGTCTAATAGTTCCTTGATTGCACTAGAAGAGTCAAATTGAATAACTTTATGACTCAATAACCGTTTTAATATGTGGTTTGAAAGATATTTTTTATTATCGTAT
Organism: Parnassius honrathi; assembly: GCA_018247895.1. Classification (NCBI taxonomy): domain Eukaryota; kingdom Metazoa; phylum Arthropoda; class Insecta; order Lepidoptera; family Papilionidae; genus Parnassius; species Parnassius honrathi. Next base: position 5,641 of record DWHP01009938.1, on the reverse strand, counting down.
CTATTTTAATTAAATCCAGCAAACCGAATAATTCTTATCGGTATTAGGAATGTGACGTACAATTTGTTCAGCTTGTTCCGATGGATGACTCTTAAGATAATATAACCTCTGGACATCATCAAGAGTTTCACAGTTTTCTACTATTATTGTACGATGAGTTCAGAAAATGAATTCCATTGAACCTCTAAATTTTGTAATCGACTTTCTATATAAAAAACTGTAATACAATCCTTGGAAGTTTTCTTTAAATTGACATAAGCCTTTTCAATAAAAGAAGTAATTCCTATCTGTATTCATACCATAGATTACTTTTTACATACGCTGATATATCTATTACTCATTATTTAAAAAAGTATTTTAAACAATATTAAAAACGAAATTTGACGACTTCAAATCGATATGGTTTTAGTAGACCTTTATTTAAAATTTTCTTAGCCTTTGAACAAATTATACTCCGCTATGTAATTGGGCATAGTTTCCCCGTAACATCGCTTTTTAGAAAATTATTATAAGTCCAACACTACAAACACATTTAACCTACAACATTTTCTAAGTCTACACACATGAAATAACTTATAAAATTACAAACTGCTTATACTAAATATAAAATACTTACAGTAGAAACACTTCACTTATCATCTTGTCAACGAAACATAACCATATACGTCGCGTGTCGATGAAGAGCCCGTCCACTGGCAACTGCTCCCAATTCAGACATCACGCACTAACAGCACAGCATAGTTGCACAGCGAAAGACACTTACTCACTTCAACAGTTGTCTTCTGCGCAATAAGCTGCCTGGTGACACGTACACCTTTTACACTTCACTTCACCATACAATAGCGCAATCACCTTTACACAGTGATCACACACCATCATCGACGACAATCGGCCACCGTGTTGGCACAGCTTCGATACAGACACGACCTTCACTGATGTCTTACTATCCAACATCGAAGGACCATTTACAGTTCCCAAAAACAGCCACTACGAGATAGGGTTCGTGAAATGATACTGAGCTATTAATTAGCAGTAGAAGTCAATGAGCATAGTATATTATGTAAAAAATCTTATATACTATTTGAATCAAATCTTTACAACGCGATATAAATAACACAAGCTTAGGACATAAAGACATCTAGTAAAATTAAAATAAATTACGTATTGTAAATTAATTAATTGATAGATTTCATACATTCACCATACGAAACACAGCAGCATTTAACTGCTGTTTTACGCTGGTATTCTGTGAAGTTATGTTAGGTTAGGTCAGGTTAGGTTGCCCACCCCCCTGTGGGCTGTTACGCAAGTGGAGTTGGAGACCGTGTACGAACGCATGGCTTGTGTTCCTGGTGCACCTTGCCTGAGAAGGAGAATGAGGAGGGAAAGTCCTAACTCGAGTAGGTACTGCCATTGGGCGGCCAGCGCTGTCGGGACCGCAGATGTACGTGACAGCGTTCCCGTGGCCCTGCCAATATGCGACGAAGGTGGAACATCATGGAGTTATAGTCGGCGCGGGTGCGACATAACCTGCCCGTGATACCGCGAAGCGCATATGCGTAGGCATTTCTCCATTTAAAAAATGTGGACCCACATTTTTTTTGTTACAATTATGAAACATTTAAATGTTTTACGTATTTATCCTGCATACGCCTTTGCTTGAACCGTGTTACGAAGGGCTTATTATGAGCGTATTATGAAGGGCATTCTATAAAAGTTTACATTCATATCTATTTCGACAGTATTTCCAGCACGCAATTCAGTTTAATATCCTGAGTGAAATTAAATAACTTTTCAAACTAAAAGTGACTACGTTGAAGTTTTCTCATTCATTTTATTGATGTCAAAATTGAAATACCGTGTAATATGATGGATATATTCGTAATATTATATTTTATCAAATAAAAATTAAAGTCAGTAAAAGGGAGTTTCTATTCATTCGTTACGATTAATTTTAGAATAAGAATTTTTCAGAATAAGCATATTGCGCATTTTAAATGAAAAAGACATCCAAATAAATAAAAAAGTTTGCCGAGAACCCTGTTTTAATGTTTGAATAATGATTTGAAGTAGATTTTAGTACGTACACGTGACGTGTACACGCATGTAAACCGTTAGTGGAAATGAAGAAACAAGTGATCTGATGTTGATGTAAACCTTAAGCTGTTTTGTTCACTTAGGCGCATTTGAATAAGGGTGAAGAACAAGCACACAGTTCACCGGATGGTAAGTGGGTGATGTGGCCAATAGACATCTACTTCTATTCTCGATTAAGAATTAAAATGCAAATGAATTTTCATCGCTGAGGACTAGATTTTAATTTTAATTTATTTGTTTCCAGTTCTAAGTACATAATAGGTACATATACAACTACAGTCTGCCAAACTGTGAACACAATTTGTCGGCAGCAGCTCTCGTGGATACTCATACATATTTATGTAATAACGAAGAAACAAGTGATCCGATATTGATGTAAACCTTAAGCTAAGCTAAGTAAACAAAAAAGCGATTATTTTGTTTACTTAGGTGCATTCACAATTTGAGAGAGAATTTTTTTTTATAATAAGGTTGAAGAACAAGCAGAGAGTCCTTCTGATGGTAAGTGGATGCTGTGGCCCATAGATATCTATTTATATCCTCGATTAAAAATCAGAATGCAGATGCCTTGTAACCCCTGAGGACTATATGGAATGCTCCGTTTCCAGTAAAAAAAGTTCTGCGGTTTTTTACGCTCACTTTACGAAATACACCAGCCATAGTCATATAGCCATAGTTTTTACCTTTTACCCTGGCATTCTTTAACACTATAGTCATCGAGTGTCCAATACGATTAGATGTCGTCAAAATCTCATAAAAACTTGACAGTATTTAAATAAAACGAGTTTTTACGGATTTTATCGCGTATATTAACCTATTTTATATTCCGGACGTTTCGAGCACTTTACAGAACCCATAGCCACGAAGGAGATTGAGGTGCTCGACGTCCCAATGCAATAGTCAACCACGGCTACGTCCAAACTAAAATTATTAATTTTTATTTAGATAGATGCAATATGAACTTATAGAATCTTGAAGTCCTGCAGTTGTATGCTTGGGTTGATATTTCATTTTATTAGTTGTAGGAACTCAAGCTGATGTTAGCACACAGCCAACTTCTCAATTGAAATCAGGTTTTTTTTTTGATTTCAACAGTCTCGCGAATAATCCTTGGAAGGAATTGGCGTGTGAGAGACCACATGCACAACAAAGTTTAAGCACTTGACTGATGTATGTTTTAATGGAAGCATGTTTCAAGATGTAGCCAATCTTGTCAATTACATCACCGACATATGGTAGTATAGCAGGCGCACGCTCGACTGTGGCCGGCTTAACTCGTTCACTGTGGCGTAGACGCGAGCCACAAGCTTGCTGTCGTGCACAACTTACTTGAATTGTTGGAGCTCGGCCAGGTGTTTACTGTCACAGATCCCTCATGCTCTCCGAAACAAGGATTTCCGCACGGTAACTAACTGTGAAGGACGGTGGTGAGAATCACCGTAGATCACCGCAACAAACAATAATAATTTAAATATGGAGGTAGAAGTAGTTAACAATGGTATTGGGACGTCGAATACCTCGGTCCTCCCCACGACCATCGATGTTATAAAGTGTTAGAAACGTAGGGAATATAAAATAATTTAATATACGCGATAAAATCCGTAAAAAACTATGTAGTTGAACCGCCACGATCGTTTTAGTTTATTTAAATTTAACATTACCGGTCCTTACGATTATATTTCTCATGAAATATCTACTGCGACAACGTACCAATACACCACGTGAGCATTAAGATAATTTTCTATAGGTATATTTCGGAAAAATCATCGCGTGTAGATATAACTGAAATCACGATATTTTTCAGATCCAATGGAATGCTTTCCATATAAAAGCAAGTGGAGCGTAATTCGTTACGACGGTTCATTACATGCTAATAAATTTTACATATTCCTGAATATTAATACTTTGGAACACGCGAGAATTTTCTCTAAACATTTTTACTCAAAGTAAGTATTAAAAGGTATATTTCATTTTGATTTCACGGAAGATAACGTTACAGACACCTCGTTAGGGCAGTGTCAGCCATTTGACTGCAACCCAGCGGCCTGCGGTATTTCAGTGCCTAAATACTATTTACATAGCTCTACAATATTTGATTTGGGGATTTTGTTGTTTCTGCGTGTGCTATTTATACACTTTCATAATGTGGGTATTAATTTTTTGAATATTCAAAGATATACTGGCTGTTAGAAACTTATTTCTGCCTAGGAGTCCGTCTGGGCAGGTACAATGTTCTTAACCATTTCTACCGCCAAATAGAAGTTCGTGCTTGCACTACTGTGTTCCGTTACGAAAGTGGAGAGCAAGTATAATTACAGGCTATGAGGTATTTCATCTTTGTTCTCGGAGGTGAGAACGCTTCTGTAGTCTTCTTCGTTTGAAGTTGGCTGCAGGTGTTCATGGACTGCAGGAGCCACTTGCCATCACGTGAACTGTAAGTTTGTTTGTCACTTCAGTTTAGAAAAATTTCTTTAGAAGATCGATTTCTGAATAGACATACACAAAAGCGAGATAATGAATACGTGATAAAATACACACGCTCAACTTCATTGTGTGTTAACAAAAGATCAACGTAGTAAAAGGGTTGTTAGCTGTCCGCTGGGTTAGATTCATTTTATTATTCAAAGCTTTATTGAATCGACGATTATTCACAAACATAAAATAAAAATAGCTTTTGTATAATTTCCAAATATTTTACTAAACCATCACATTTATTTGGAATTGTTTTATACTAATAGAAGGTATTTCTCATCTTACTCTGAAGAAAGAATTGATACTACAGGACATATTTTATAACTAAAAAAATGGATATTTGTGAAAAACAACTTTTCAGACGCTCTAAAATTTACTTTGATTGATTTTAATTGTACATTCATCGGTGTAAGATTTTGTAGAATATACAGTGTGTGTATATACAAGTATTCCTGTAGTCTCCGGTGTAGTGTACGTAGTACGTTCATATTGTAATGATAATTTATAATATTATTGTGGCACGAATGCAAAAATAGTTTCTATTCGAAAAGAGGTAATAGTGGTTGAATTTTAAATATAATACATATTTTCTAACGTTTTAGAACACAATAAAGTTACATCACAGAAGTGCCTCAATAATGAGGTTGAAATCATCGTCATATTTTTTTTATAACCTATCTTAAAAATTACTAACTTTTTGAAGAATTCACCATGAAAATTTCAATTGTCTGGTACTAGAGCATCAGGTAAAAAATGTACTTAAATAGTCCATGTGCCAATAATCGACATTTTTTTTTCTTTAATTTAAAGTCTAATAAAAATGTAAGTAAATTTATTTTGTTAAGCGTATGCTTCGTTAGTAATAGAAAAACAAGAGACTATATGAAACGACAAGGATGAGTCAAATAAAACACACGAATATATTAGGCATATCGTTAAAATATAATTTTCTATTTTTGATACGCTTATTTACAGAAAACATTAGAATTGGGCTCAATTATTAGCGATGCATATATATAATCTACATCTTTTTATAAATTTTTTTTTTCTGCGGTTGGATCCCCCTTAAAAA
>DWHP01009937.1:0-10037 GCA_018247895.1 Parnassius honrathi | reverse complement strand
AGAGGTATGTAAGGATCGTGACACTTGGCGATCTGTTCTCTCTGGCTACCCCGTTGGGGATTGTGCGTGAAGATAAGAGAAGAGACTTAATTGGCAGCCATAGGAGACTCCTCAGTGAAAGAAGAAATACAATGACTCAGTACTAGTTACAGGAACTTTTTGAATTGTGAACATTATATGTCATTCAAGGAAGATTCGGTCTTTTCGTTGTTTTTCAAGATTAATTTTTGTGTCTTTTTATATCTTCTTGGTTTTTCATTGTTTTTTTTTTATATGGAATAACGGTGACAAACGAGCAGACAATCTACTTGGTGGTGAGTGGATGCTGTTACACATAGATAAGCATTTACCTATCATTGATTAGTATAATAAGTATCAAACTACGAGGTAGAGCTACGCTGCAGCTATATTTTGGTTGTAGCACGAGTGGATAGGCTTGACCGGAAAAGGACCACGCTCTCACAGAATATCAACATAAAATAGCATCTTATTACTTGTGTGTTTCGTATGGTGAGTGTAGAGATCCGGAGACCCTTTTTTACCGAAAATATAATAAACGAGGCATTCCATGTTAGTACCCAGGGGTGACAACGCATCTGCGTTTTGATTCTTAATCAAGGATAAATGTAGAGGTCTATGGGCCACAGCATCCACTTACCATCAGGTGTACTGTGTGCTCGTTTGTTACCCTTATTCTATAAAAAATGATAAATGACAAATATGAAAAACACGTCTCCTATGAGGGAAAGCGGGAAGCCTATGTTCAGCAGTGGACTTTGATAGGCTGTAATGATGATGATGATTGCAGACTTAATGAGCAAAGAGCTGGGTGACGCGATTACAGTTGCGAACTCTACTATAACTAGATGTAATATATATCTTACTATAAAAATGATCCGAATTCCTTAAGATAAGAAGTTTTTAAACATATTATTGTAGAGGATATTTTCTGATTACTTGATATTGGCAAAAGTACAACCGTGAGCGTCCATGTGTCCATTATCAAAGAAAGATAAAAGGTTGACAGCCATTTCGACCGCCAATACATCCTGTCCGTGTAAATCTTTCGGATTGCTAAAAAAGAAACCCTTTCAATTCAACTTTTGCCTCGCGTTACTTAAGCCTATGAACGCTTATTGCCAAATTGCCGTATAAAATTTGCACTAGGAATTAGGCATGTTTTTACACGCTTTCAACATGTTTCCTGTATTCTTCATTAGCAATAACGGATTGTTACGTGTACCATTCGTTTCGAAACTTCCGTCATTGAGTTATTTTTGTTAACGAATATTTATAATTATTTTATTAAATAAGGACTGTCAATCATAAAGTAGTTAAAATTTCTTTTATAAAAGTAAGTGTGGAAAATAACACACATTCCATTCACATGTGTGAAATGAATGCTATGGTCCAATAGACGTCTAAATCAAAATGCAGGCGTCATCACCGTTGAGAACTAAGGTGGAATGTAAAAGGTCTTTAGACTTATGAATTTGCACATACGTCTTTGATTATATTGTCTTAAAAAGAAAAGGACAGTTAAAAAGAAAATACGTTTAATTTAAAAAGACATAACCGGTAAAATGAATATGAAATCAGTGAAAAAATTTAAGAAGAGAGTACAGTAAACATTAAATTAGGTACCTGTCGTCACCCTGCCCCCTCTTGATTGTATGGGTGATTTGCGATCGTTAACTAGATCACCAAACTTTTATTTTATTTCGTTAAATCGCATACATCGTAATACCTTGATTCTGTTTATTCAAGATTCTTATCCCAAGAATTCTTGGCTCAAGAGGTCCTGAATAAAATATTTCACTTAACATTTTATACAAGAGCACGTCATCGCGTGATTATTTTCAAGGAGGTTACCTACCAGAAATTTTCCTTGGTCAATGTATGAATATACTCGTAATTACGGTTTGAAATGCGCCTACTGCAAGCAAGTTCGATTACTTTTTGTTATTTCGAAGTATGATTATAAACCGGGTATCACGCGTACTGTGAAATACGCCCCGAGAGCATAGCTCTTGCACCAATGGCTGTATGCTCTGATATATTATAAACAAGCAATAACAAATTAAAAAAACGATTAATATACCACGTTGTTGTTATTGTACATATTCTTACATTGTCATCTGATTGTAAGTTATGTTCAAATTAGAAGAACAGACAGTAGTGCCTGTCGAAGTTAATAAAAATAAGGTGAGACTTTTTAAACGTATACATTTTTTGAATGTATATGGACGAACGTACACTTACAACTTCCAATAAAAAAGTCATTTCACTTCCGAGGTCTAAATTAAAATGCTTACAGCCTGTAATTGTACTGAATTTATATCCTTTAGCCTGACAGACAGCGGTGCGGGCACAGCCGTTGGATGCAGAATTAAAAAAAATCTAATTTTTTTTCTTATATTTGAGAAGTACTTTGATGTTACTGACCACTTGCAACTACAAATAAATAAGTCAATTTGAAGTTGCAAGTGGCCAGTAACGACACTAACTGGCATTATGAGCTACAAAAGGGCCTAAATTAAAGTATTTCTTTTTTAAAGTCACACAACCCGTTAGCAAAAGGCCGTATCTAATAGTGTTAAATTACAATACACCAGATAGACAAGTACTTTTTGTCAGATCTGAATTGTCTCTATTGTTGAATATCAAGTGACCGGCCGCATTGTTCCGCTCAGCGTCATAGACGTGTCTCCCGGAGTTTGAATATAAAGTTTCCAGTGTAACGACACCTTTCGATTTATATGTCAATAACAATGAGGGCTTACAATTTACCGCTTACCGGATGTCGTTACTTCGGACTGAGATGAAGCGACTGTCACATAGTGTCAGCCTACGTGAAATGCTACGTTTTGATAAGTGTTTCCGTTTCTAGTGTCATACACTTATATACACAAAACACGTCTCAGTGGTTGCTCTTTTACTTTATTGCACATCTTTAACTCTTTTTAAATTCTTTAACTTTAGGAATATCCGCAGTTTGGGCTATCCATTTTATTTTTTTATACAATAAGGATGACAAACGAGCACACAGTTCATCTGACGTTAAGTGGTTGCTGCGGCCCATAGACATCTACATCTATCCTCGGTTGGGAATCAAAATGTTATTTTACGCTGGTATTCTGTGAAATCGTGGTCCTTCCGAGGTCGAGTCGACCCATTCGTACTACTTATATAGCTGTATCATAAACTCTGTCACGTAAAATATCGAGTATATTAACTAAAACTAAAAAATTGGTAATTTATTGTTTTACATAATGCAGGTGGGTAATAAGGCGGTCTAATAAGACAAAGTACCTGGGCAAATAAGTTTTATTCCTCATTAGAAAAATTATATAATTTTCTCAGTCATACACCCATCTAAAAATCTTATAAATTATATAAGGTACATTCAAAATTTCATATAAATCATTAGGGCCGAAAAGCCAGTTACATATATAAATACTCATATCTATTATGATTTCTTTTTTGTTATTTTAATTAAGTACTGAAAAATGTTTTCTGTTAAAATACTGTACTTAAATTAAATCCTTTTTGATTAGTTTCGGCGACTCGTTATAAAGTACCTACTACCTACACTACCTATAGAGTCATAAAAATATACGTAAAAAACATATTCGTAACTCTGCAGACATAACTTTTTATCAATCTAAAATTATTTATGTTTATCTAGCTGTGAGGCCGCGTGGGCTAGAAACTGGAATATATTAAACAAAAACATAAACTAAAAAATACCTGACCACGTTGAAGAATACGCGCATCACAGCGTGTTGGACTGCTATGCTTTAACCACAGGCCGATTTGTTTTTAGAAAACAAAACGGCTTCATTGTTTTAATCGATTGTGGAAGTGACCTGTCCGGTTAATATGGTCACTTTCTTGTTACTCTAAAACTACGGACTTGTTTGCACAGATGCCTCTGTGGTATGCGATAGCCAGAGATTTAAATATTACTACTACTTACTAAAATGTCTTTTGCTCAGATGAAGTAAAAAAGCTTTTTTTACTTCATCTGAGGTCTTCGGCGATAGCTCTTCGTCAATAAATCAAAAAATAAAGGGTTAAAAAGGCGTTGCTTTATAGACGCCATTTTGACAGTTGACATTATAGCGAATATTTTAGTCGATTTTAGTATTGTGTAGAGTAGTTAATTTTTTTAAATTGATTTTTCGAAATGTTCCTAATTGCTGTTAAAGCTCATTAGCTATTTTTTTCTTAATATGTTAGATATAGTATACGACTTTGTATTTTTGTCTCCGTCTTCCTCATAGTTTTGGTTCTATATGGCGCCAAAGCTTAAGGTGGCCGTATTACCCTCACGTACCTAACTAGATAATTTTGGTATGGACCTCCCGGGAGCCCGAGACGCTCCCATTTTTAATAATGTTTGTAGTACAGCCACACTAATAGTAAGGTTCATTCACACTAAGATATCTCCATCATATCGACCTGTATATATCCCCGGGAGGGTGAGTAAAATAAGAGTTTATCTTGTCCGTAATCGCTGGAAATTACCATCGTGGGCCGATTAGGGTTATTTCAGACAGTCTTCAAATATAGGACCGTAGATTTATTTCGCGTGTTGGTACTTATTCTATTGATTGGTTCCTTTTCTAAAAAATAGTTTGTTGCAATTTGTTTTCCTTTTTCTGTGTCATACAGTGTATGAGATTTTTTTCTGAAAACTGCAGATTTTATTTGTCTTAGACATTACATGCGAAAATTAATAGATAACTATCTATCAGTAGTTAATACGAGTAAAATAATCCTCATTATAAATTGTGCAATATCTTTATTTGGTTATTTTCTAAATTAATCCACTAGTCGTTCAAAATCATTATATAAAATATTGAAAATTACGTTCAATCAAAGATTTAAATAGTACTACTATTATCACCAACTATTTAAATCTTTAAATAGTTGGTGATAACTCTCTCTTTAAATAGTAAGTGGTTACTGTGGTCCATAAACATCTACACCTATCCTTGATTATGAATTCAAAATACAGATGCGTTGTCATCCGTGAGGACTAAGATGATGCGTCGTTTCCAGTAAAATGGGTCTCCGGTTTTTACTGGAAACGAGGCATTCCATCTCATCCTCAGGGCTGGCACCAGATCTGCATTTTGATTCTTAATTGAAGATGCCCATGGCACAAATGGGTCGGCTCGACCGGAGTAGCACCACGCTCTCACAGAATACCAGCTTAAAATAGCAGCGTAATGCTGCTGTATTTCTGCTGGTGAGTGAGTGCAGAGATCCGGAGACTCTTTTTTAATGGAAACGAGACATTCCATCTTAGTCCTCAGGGGTGACAACGCATCAGCATTTTGATTCTTAATCGAGAATAAATGTGGTCTATGGGCCACAGCATCCATTTACCATTAGGTGGCCTGTGTGCTTGTTTGTCACCCTTACTCTATATAAAAAAAGTTAAATCCGGCGCTAACTCCTATGAAGCTATAAAAAACGCCGTAAAAGAATTCGTTGATAGAACTGGGATTTATAGCGGAGGCACTTACATACCCTCATTAAAAATAATTCACATTGAGAAGTCCTTCAACACGTTTTAGTACCTCGAAATCGGCTTTATCTTTTTGTTAAAAGTTAATTTTTAACATGTATAATACACAATACATCTATACATAAATTTTAATTGAGGTTCGTTAGTGCCTCGTATATAAATTCCAGTACCATCAATGAATTTTTTAAGACGTTTTCACACATATAACTCAATATTGTCTAAATAAGCTACATTAAAAACTTCGCCCTTAGGGGTGGATTGTTTTTTCCAAATTTATATGGGACCAACCTTGAAATATAACCTAAACAATTATTAAAATCGGTCCACAATTGACGAAGAAATCGGTAAACATACATAAAAATACGTACAGTCGAATGTCATTTCAATTATCAATTATTAATATGCCTAGTGCTATGCATAATGATCGATAGATAATTTACTTAATTAATTAACTTTATGAATTTCACACAAAATGTTTTTTCCATAAAACGATTTGTAACTTAAGTTAATTTCTATCTATTAATAGATATCTTTAAATATTAAATCTAACTTCATTTATTGTTCACCACACCACACGACTTTTACATAAATCTACACCCATAAAATTTTCTACTTAGTATGACTAACCTTGGACTAATCAGACAATATCCCAGAATTACATAGAATTACAAGCTACAATTTGTTCAAATTGATACAAATAATTTTAAACACATATGGACACAGAAATAGTAATATTTATTACGATTTCTGTGCATATAGAATATATTGATATAGGTCCAGTAATGTTGGTAGGATGTCACTTTTATATCACTGATAATTTTTTTTTAAAACTTACTTTTTCGGTAGTCTGTGGAGAGGGTCAACGAACGTGCAGCCAACACGAGTTATTGAACAGAGTAACTGCGCGAGGAGGGAGATCCGTGGTTTTATACCCGTCCTTTCATTGTATTGATATTGTATTCATTTTCTTATGTTGAACACGTTTTAATTTTTAATTCTTCATTTTTATTATTGTATAACACTTTAATGTTTGACAAAGTATTATAATAATATTATATTTGAACATTGATTATACGGAATGTGTTTACTTATTTACTGAACACTGTAGCAGGTTTGTTAGTAGAAACTTAAGAGATAACGCCATTTGCAGTCGAAGAACCACTCGATCGTATATAGGTTAACAGTTTTTACACAGAGAGTGTGATTGTTCATAATTACAGCATAGACCGTGTTTATGTCGACTAATTCCAACAGTAGCTTTAGTAAATTTTTTTTTAGCGGCAGCATTTTGCATACGTGGTAGATCCTCGCTGCAGCTATACACGAACGATTGTAGCACGAACGGGTCGACTCGACCGGGGAAGGACCACGTTCACACAGAATACCAAACTAAAATAGTAGCTTAATATTGCTGTGTTTCGTATGGTGAGTGTAGAGATCCGGAGACTTTTTTTACTGGAAACGAGACATTACATCTTAGTTATCAGAGATAACAACGCATCTGCATTTTGATTATTAATCGAGGATAAATGTAGATGTTTATGGACCACAGCACCCACTTACCATCAGGTGGACTGTAGCCCGTTTTTCATCCTTATTATATCTGATAGTTGACTAATATAGAATGTCTTCATTCCAGTAAAACGGGTCTCCTGTTCTCTACACTCACCATATGAAACGCAGCATCATTAAGCTGCTATTTTACGCTGGTATTCTACGAGAGCGTGGTCCCTCCCCGGTCAAGCCGAATGGGAGCCGGTCAATTCGTGCTGCAACTATAATATAGGTGCAGCGTAGATCTAGCACGTATAAAATTATAAAATTTGCAATTAATTAAAACAAGAAAAGAACAGAAGAAGCTCATAGACTGGCCACTATAATTCAATGTCAGTACATTGGAAATAACGATTCATATACTCTTTAGAGTTCAGTGCTGCTCGGCCAGCCATAGATAAGAGTGTGCGCCGGCTACACTAATATGACTCGTACTTGACGGTGAAGAAAAACACTGTGAGGAAACTTGCCACTTTTAAAATAAAATAAAAAAAAAACTTTAAGGATGTCATTATCAAGCTACACGGAAGTGTCCCGACGAACTCTTCATTCTTTATTCGCATACCCAAAAACTCGTAAACGGTCCACAAGAAATGACTCTCAAACATATTACTGTAGAGGATCGCCTCGTATGTTGTTTGAATACTCAAAGCCACGTATAATATATCGCATCCTTGACGCTGCTACGTGAATAATGTGCATATAAAACCTGGTAGTAGAGCAACACTGCGGGTGTAAGTATAATGGCTGCATGCGAATAGGTCGGCTCGATCGGGGAAGGACCACGCTCTCACAGAATACCAGAATATAATAGCAGTACAGTACTGATGTCAAATAATATATGCTATATCTACGTAGGTACTGACGTGTTTCGTTGTAACAAGGTCCATCTTAGTTTTCAAGGGTAACAACGCATGTATTTCATCTGCATCTCGATTCTTCATCAAGGTTGGCTCTAATGATTTCTAATACGACCAGAATGCAATAGCATCATAATACTGCTGTTTCATATGGTGGATAAAGGAAACTGAAGAAGCTTTTTATCGCTAACCAGGCATTCGATTTTATTCTCACGGCATCTGAATGATCACACGTCTGAATTTTGATTTTTCATCGAGGATAGATGTAGATGTCTATGGGCAAAAGCATCCCTTTACAGATTAGGTTGACTGTGTGCTCGTTTGTCTCCCTTATTCCTATAAAAATATATATAAAATGTCGTCATACGGTCAACGGACTCTCCCAAGAAATCGTAAGCTTGTGACCACCTTCGTTACACTAAATTGCTTATGATTTGTCTTTTGGATTGTTTTTATGCCTATTTTTCCAACAAATTATACCATCAAGGATTATTAGGGAAACCTGTTAGTGGCCATATTTTTAGTTTGTTAAATTAACGTTAAATATTTCCTGTATATGCTGTTGGTTTTCGAATTAAATAAATATCATTTCAGAGAGGATAATAAGGTAAACAGTATAACATGTCCACGTAAAAGTGTTTAATTTTTTAAAGTAGTTGTCGAACAACGAAAGAGAATTATGTACTTACAGTTAGATTTACCAAACGTCTCGATTCTTTTCAGACATCATTTTTTCAAACTTCTCAGGAGGCGTGAAAAACGAAAATAACGCGAATAATAATATGAATAAGGGCCTTTTGTGAGAAAAGCCCTTCCTTATTAATTTTATTTTTGAATAGATTTGTGTGTTGCTAATCACTGATGCAACGGAAGTGTCATAACGGGAGCAGAAACGGAAACAGAAGTCAAAAGTAAATTTTAGCAGAAACAAAGTCTGATGCGGGAGTAGAAGTTTAAATACAGTGTACTTTAAAAAGTAAAATTTATGACAAATATATTTTTTTATTAAATTAACATTTAAAATTATGTAGCGGTAAGTTATATTTTATGACCTAGAAATCTGTTTCGGTGTTCTTCATGTATAAGAATAGCTTCGCTAAATAATTGCTGAATGGTGACGGTGCTTAGAGGAACTGTTAAATATTAGCGAACTAATGACAAAAGGTTACGATATTTTTGTGCATTTCATTTCCACAACATACTTCTGATAGTGGATTACGTCTGTAAAAGAGATTTTCACTGTTATTGTTTTAAATTTGACGTCGGCCTCGGTCGATCGACCTTTGGGGAAAGGTATGCCGTCATCGAAATTCCGATCAAATTTCCGTTATAAAAGTTGCGGAAACAGAAGCAGAAACGGATGAACGTGTAGAGCCATGCTGCAATTTTATTAGAAGTATAGTTGTAGTACTAATGAGTCAGCTCAACCGGGGATGGACAACGCTCTCACGTAATAGCAGCGTAAAATAGTAGCTTAATTCTGCTGTGTTTCGTGTGGTGAGTGTATAGAACCGGAGATCCTTTTTGCTGGAAACGAGGCATTCCATTTTAGTCCTCACGGGTGACAACGCATCTGCATTTTGATTCGTAATTGAGGACAGATGTAGATGTTTGTGGGCCGCAGCAACCACTTACCATAAGGAGGACTGTGTGCTCGTTTGTCACCCGATACTATAAAAAACGTCTAAAATCGTGCAGAACTTCCGCAGTTGCGGATACCGAAGCGAAGGACTGTTGCATCACTATTGCGAATGAGTTGACATAATTATCTCAACTTTATACATGCGTCAGTGTGTGATTCATTGACGTATTTTCCCGCACCATTCTGAGTTCTACGGAAGCTCCCTAAATCTGAGTGAATATTCAGCTTATGGATTATTAGTTTTCTATTTATATTATAACTAGCGATCTGTCGCGGCTTCGCACGTGTGATATCTGGATTCTACAGCAGCGCTACCCACCGTTTGTTTCCAACTATACCTATAACCTTCGCGTTAGATCTGGTTTAGGCCTGGTTTACATTTTGAGAAGTGACAAGTGCGAGTGACAACTGACAAGTGGCAAGTGAGAAGTGACAAGTGGTA